>JAUBNQ010000011.1:16726632-16744538 GCA_032353495.1 Ctenopoma kingsleyae
ACTCTGCAAACATAAAGGTAACAGTAAAAACCAAAACATGATAAAGGCGATACGCGTCTGAGTCGACTTTAAACGTGCCTAAATGCTGCAGTGCTGCAAAGCTTAGGTGAGTAATTAATGATGTTGACTGACAAAGACTTAAATAGTGAATTAATCATCATGTTTGTTTTTTTTCAAACAAATATGTCATTTACTGGTTCTAGCTTCTCACTCGTAAAGATTTATATTTTTGTAAAAACATTTTTTTATGCCTTTTAGTTTTATTTATTGACAGCTTATTGACAGATTAATCAGATCGGACGATCATTAGTTGCATGCAGGAGCAGTGTTGGAGGAAGTATTAAGATGTCCTACCTGTGTAAAAGAATAAACACTAGTAGAAATGCAAATCTTTAGTTGAGTACACTAGAAGTACCTCAACTTCTCTTCCACCATTATGTTAGTGGATAAAATCCTCAATCCATCACAGTAGCTATAATTTTAGTCTTTGTATAGTCATAGATACAGTATGATGCTATATGGTGTAAAGTGCACACCTGTGTGTTTTAAAATATACAGTTACACTTTACAACACTCTACACGAGGAATTAATGAATAGTTGATGAGTAGTTCCTGAACTCTGAATCTAGGATTTGTAGATAATGGCTCATTAGTAGAGAACAGACTGAGAGATATTAGATTAATGAATCGGTAGATAATGATTAGTTCATAGTTCAGCTTATCCTGATTAACTCACAAAGTAGTGAGTTTATTAATTAATCATTACTTAATCATTAGTTGCTCTCTTTGTGATATTATTAACTAAATATTACTTGTTAATTACTATATTATCTCCCAGTATAATCCTGGATGTGGAGTAATTAATTCATGAACTACTCTTCAACGATTCATTAATTAACAGGATGTTCCTCTTTTGTTCCTTGTGTTACTGTGTATTTTATCTGTTAATGGATAAAATAACCAGACAGAATAGTCAGTTCTTAGATGATCTAACAAATCAAATACCCGACAAAGCAAGGTAAATGTCACACAAAAACCATAAAGCGGCATAGTGCAATGTAATAATACCAGCACAGAGACTGTGTTTCTGCTTCCCCGGGGTATAAATAGTGAAATCTCTAAGCAGCTCAGACTGTTGCAGAATCACCATCAAGTTAGCTGAACATATATCTGTCGACTGTATCAGCCTGACATGTCTCCTAAAAATTTGGTTATGGTTAGAGAAAGATTGTTATCTGGTTTAATAGAGAAAAAATTTAAAGAATCTTCACACTCAATGTTCTTATCAAGCTTTAAACAAAACCAGAACCTTTTTCTAATCTAAACCTAAGTGGTTTTCTGGCCTAAACCTAACCACACACAGGACTCTGAGTCGGACTCAGGTCTATGGAGTGACAGTCCTGCACATTATACACCTGCCATCCTATACCACCCTTCGTCACCATTAATAAACACATAACGTCACCCATTCAAAAATATGCCGCATCGAAATATAATCTATCCAGTGCATTATGTTCCCTAAGAAAACATAATTGTGTTTGTAGTTTAATTGCACAGGAACATAAGTTTTAGGAGATAGGGGTGGTCACTATTTCCACTCTCAGGAAAAAATTAACGATATTTTTGTCAATGCAAAAATAGACGTACAGGGTAACATGGCAGAATAAAAGGGGGTTTAACGAGGGGAACATCTGTGCTGTGAATGGCTGCTGAGACACAACACATTTGGCTTTAACTTCCTCAAAATCTGTAGTGACAGTCAAGACCTTCAGACACCTCTCATTCAACAGGCCCACTGTGTGACACAGGCCTGCGCCAGTTAGATGTGATATATCAACTTTGTTTCACAGCCGTTTTGCAGAAGAGGAGCAAGGAGAGAGAAGACAGCAGGAAGCCATCGCACTGTAGTGCTTAGGGCACAGACTGAGGCAGTGGAAGCTGCTGCTCGACAGTGGTGACAGCTGAGGTGATGGCAGCTCCCCCAGCACCTCCCCCACCTCTGAATTCTCCGAAGACCTAGAAACCTCATACTCAGCTAAATCGATCAGTGTCCATTATGTTCTTTTGATTAAAGAACTACTCCTAAAGGTCTGCACTTGAATTATGCATGTTTTAGACTTCCAACCTATTATGACTATCTTCGTGTTGCATTGTGAAGTTCAGTCAAATGGAATTGGATTTATAATGGGGTTTGATTCTGCGTGCCTAATCAGGTTCATTTTCAGCTTTTTCTTTGAAACTGCCACTAATCAGAAATACTTCCAGAGCATCATGAATATTGATGAGAGACCATTATAGATTTATTCTGGTTTCCCTGCGCTCTACTGTCAAATCTAGGCATAAAAACTATGTTACAAACTAAATATGCTTATGCATTTTAATAGTCATGATAGACAGAAATACAGTCAGGTTTCCAGGGAAGGCTGAGTTGGGCCAATTTAAAGTGGAAAAAAAACTGCTCCTGTAGCACAAATTTGGTCAACATCAAATATTAACAGTGAAATTGTAAGCTGTAAAAGTACAGTGATCTGCAACAGCAGCCCCGGGTTCTTTCTATGGACGTTTACTATGTTGAAGTGAAAAAAAAATTGCATCGCTTTTAAAAGATCTAGCAACAAAACTAAACTCAGAGCTTTGATTCGAAGGTAATTACCCTTCCACTAAAAATGGTCTCTTTATATCTTTTTTAAATCTTTATAACTAACATTACTAATAAGGTTGTCACTAACTAATGATTCATTTTGCAGAATGTATTCTCAGTTTGACCTATAAAAGGTCAGAAAACAATCACAATCCAAACGTCCTCACAAAAACATTAGATATTTGCACTTGAAAAATGTCTTCACCAGCTGTAATTGGCTAATTTATTATTTTCCTGTTGACTGATTTAGATTTTGTGAGTAATAATGATGGATTTTCTTTCTTTTGATATATGTATGCACAGTGTGTCTGCCTCAGCTGACACACTTCACTGCTGATTTAGTGTAAGAGAAACATACTGTACACTGAAACTGTGTCACAGCTGAGCTCATCTCCCAACGCTGAGTTATTCCTGCAGATCATTTTTTTTTTATTTGGAGGAAAGAAATCAACCTATTACTGTAAATACTAAGGCAACACGCTGTCTGAACAGCACTGGGACTCTGTGGTTTTAAAGAGGGAGACAAGTAAATCAAGAAGGTAGAAGTGCAGTGTAAATCTGAGCATCAGTCAGACTCATTCAGTCCGGAGGCTCGGTGAAAAAAGGATGGATGTTTGTCACCTTCACCTCCTTGCTTCATCAATGCCACCAAGTGCCAGCAAATGAGAGCCAGCAGCTTTGAGTGGTGGATTTACACAATATGCTGTACTGAGCTGCAGTGCATGGCCCCATCAGGCCTGGCAGTCCAACACCCTCCTTCATCAAACACTCTAGTGTGTATGTGAATGTACACAAACTGCTGGCATGATTATAATAGTTGGGTTAAATATATGTAGCTGCAAAAAGCAACAAAACCCCAACCAGACCATCAGACAGATCTGGTCAAATACACCCTGGTACTGTAATAAGTGTCATGCTGATTTGAAATAAAGCAGGAAAACATGATTCATCTCTGGGTTCTGAAGATCAGCTGACAAGCTGATGACAAATGATGTGTCCCACTGACTTGTGAAAGTGAGAATAACAGAAGACGGATTTCAGTACCTTCCTCCTCTTTCTGGCCTGTGGATGATTCTGGCCGTCCTGAGCCTTGCCCAGCAGGTCTGGAAACACCAAAGGTTTAAGTGAACGTGAGCGTGGGGTTCTGGGATAGCGGAACGGATCCATCATACGGAAGTCTCTTCCATAGCGCACAGTGCAAAGAGAGCGTGAGCGTAGGCGCCCCGCCGAGTGCAGGCTGTTAACACCGATCATGGTCAGAGTGGATAGTGCACAGATCACACAGAACTTGGCTTCGAGTCCAAAGAAAGCTGGACATTCAAAATCTGCCCGAGTCTGTTTTTTTTTTTTTTAGCCCTGCAGAAAAAAAAATCACGTGGAAAAATAAAAATTCTGCCAAAGAGATAAAAAGTGTGAAAAGAGGTTTGTCAGATCTGGATGCTGTCCAATAAACACTTGGAGAGGCTGGTGCGCCAACAGACAGCTGGAAGTGAATTCAGTTGTTACAGAAAGCAGCCGGTGATCAGTGGAGACCACTGAGGAAGGTAACACATCATCAGGCTGCTGTCAAATCAGTCAGCTACACCGGTGGACCGTGCTATCAGCAGGAATCAAACCGCAACAGTTTTGCCCCTGAAGGTCTTGATCAACACCCACCAGGCAACTATGGGATGCTCACCTGATGCTGAATTATTGATATGAAGTCCATGCATTATACATGCAGAGCAACGATTTACTGGAGTTCTCCTGCAGGTGAGAATAGGCCACAATGGTGCAGTAAATCCAACACTTTTCTTCCAAAGTGAGTGCTCATCTATTTGTAGTTCAAGGCTGTTAATTTCTCCTGGTGACTGTTTAGAGGTGAGTACGTGGATTTCAGCGTCTGCCAAGTTACTCAAAGGTGACACCTGTCCAGCAAAAGCCACTAAGAAGACACTACAGAGATGAGTCTTTAAAATCCACACTCACACAGAGGAACCCAAGCTGACACTCTCACAGATGGTATGAAACACTGGCAGAGGTGTGAACGGACAGCCAGCATGAAACAGATGGGTGCAAAATGTGGAACTGAAGAGGCAAAAAAAAAAACAAAAAAACATACACACACAGGCATACAATAAGCTTGTATGCTTATATGAACACAAACACAGTAAAAAAAAAACCACACACACACACAATAGAGGAAGATGCAGAGGGCTGGGTGGGAGGCGTAGCCGCCCTCGGACTCCGGAGCAGGGATTCCAAAGACACCCTTGATTTCGTCACAAGCCCGGAGCACGATAAACGACCACAAAAAAGAAGCAGGTGTAGAAAAGCTGAGATTTAGCACAAAGAAGTACAGCGTGCACGTTCCTGTTGCTCCCACTGTAAAATGGATCCCGTCAAGTTTACAGTCACAGTGCTGCCTGTCAGATTGTCACTTATTCCGCCTGCTCTCTGTCCATGTGCAGACATCCGCTGTCATCATTTACTCATTTTCTCCCCTCTGTGATCCACTTCTCTCAGCGAGTATTTTCTCTCAACACTCTCTTTCCACTGGTTTTAGTCTCTTCCCGCTGCACATTCGGCGGATGTGGGTGTTCGAAGGAAAAAAAAAATCAGCTCTCCTGCTGCTGATGTCTTTCATACCTTCCTCGTCTTTTGTTTGTTCATCCCTGCTTCAGTTACCTGCCTCCGAGCTTTTCGTCCAGTCTCTTCTTTCTTTCATCCCTTCTCCCTGCTGCTTCTGCTGCTGCTGCTGCGGAGGACGAGGGGAGGAAAGGAGAGCTGGCTGCCTGAATCGCAGAGCGAAAAAGAAGCGGATGGGGACAGCGCTCTCCCTCTCTCTGCCTGCTTCTCTCTGGCTTCGTCAATGCGTACCTCCCTCCTCTCTCTCCCTCCCTCTTTTCAGTCATCACCAGCAAATCACAGTCTCCCAACTGTATCTTCCATGCACACACACATACACAAATTCAGACAGGGTTTTATACACACGCGCGTTGTTTTTTTTTTTTTTACAAATCTGCTTGCAATCAGTATTCAGAGGGGTCTCGTCAGCGCTGGCAAAGTGAGAAAAGGAAAAAATACACAAAAAAAACAGCATCACGGGGACAATATAGAAAGGTGTGTTTGTTAAGCACCACTGGTATTCCATAAAATGAATAGTTGTTTGGTAGAAGTCATAGCAGCTTTCATTCTGAGAATGAGATTTGAACACTCTCACGTAAGGAATGCCAAACCGGGGGAGGGGGGCACAGCCAAGACCGACACGGAGCCAGATCTCAGATCGGATCAAATTCCTTGTAATGATTACAACTACCAGAAAAATAAACAGAAGTGAGGCCAAGGGAAAGCAGGCAAGAAAAAGGAGGCGACAGAGAAAAGCGAGTGTCTGACAAATGACGAATGAATGAGGTGTTTCCTCAAGAGACACTCAAAGAATTATTGACCTGAGAGTGATTAACAGGGACCGTGAGAAGAACAAAATCTGGAGCCACCGGGGTGTGACCGGAGATTTAATGGCTGTGTCAGTCATAGACCATAGGTATCGATTGGTTTTCATGAGCCCTACAATCAAAATAAAACCAAAGGATCCAATGCTGAGTTTAACAGTGTTGCAGATAATTCAAAGGTTAACAAAACTAAATTAGAAATCATTTAGGTAAAAGCTCTTTGAGAGGTTATTGGAAATTACTCAAATATCAGGTTTTTTATTTGGGTTTTTAACAATATCTACTTTTCCAACACAATATCGGTAGCAGTGTAGTTCCTGAAGCACAATTAAATAATTTCGTGGTGATATTATAGCAAGTCATTCCACCTGGATAAGGCTAGGGATATATTATGCCCTTCTTAAAATGCCACTAGTTCATCTTTGGTTCACCTATAGCAAGGTTGTCTTGTTAGAGCTGAACTTTGATGAGTTCAAAATGCAGAAATCTGTCACCTAGCAGAAAGAGGAGCTAGTCGCAGGCGGGAATACTAACATGGTGGCTGTAAAAGAGTTTATAGAAATCCAAAGACAGGCAATGGTCAAAACAAGCAGTCAACTTATTGGATGATCCAATCAGGCCAAATAGGGAACAAATTGATTTGAAAGATCCAGGTCTAAAAAGTCCATAGACAAACTGATGAACAAGAACAATCTGTCAGAGCAGTAAAGGAAAGTAACAGGTGAATATACTGGGGAGCTCATTTGTGAATGGGCAACAGGTGAGCACATGTATGGAGCAGAGTCAGGTGGCTGACTAACTACACAAAATGCAGGACAGGTGTGAAGGTGAAGCAGGGAAAGGGAAGGAGTTGGAGACACCTGGAGGCTGGATGGGGAACAGAGGAACAGACTGAGTAGAAACCAGAAAACTGTGACATGAGGCAACATATGAGCCACACACACGCAGAAGAGACAAGAGCTGATGGTACAAATATGTCTTCAGCATAACACGTGCAAACTTTTTGTCCTGTCAGCATCCAAGCTAAAAAGCTGGCAAGTTAGTCTGGAGACCTTTATTTTCCCTCTTCAATAATGACAAAGAAAAACTCATTTCAGGGAACCAGAAGGGCCACTTAACCCACCATGGGTAATTGAAGAAGTGCTGCAGCGGCAGTGCAGCACAGTGTGGCAGTGTATTTTTTACTGCTATTAATCAGGGGTAAACTTTACTGTACTGTGGAGTGAAGTGTGTTTTGACTCTGCAGTGGTGCTGCAGGCCAGTCCACCGAACTGATGGACGCGAAGACGAATCGGGAAGCTTTGCCTTTCTCTGTTGATCTCGCAGGATAAAGAGAATTGTGCTGATGTCATGTCATCACTTCTCTCTGCAGTCTGCAAGTCGTCACTACATCACCATGACTAAAACATACATATTACTTTTATTACTGTTCAAACGCAAGACAGGGCATGTACAGTATTAACCTTTCAACAAAAGTACAATCTCTCATGTACAGTGACCACTTTTGCATCCTATATGTACAAATTCTTCTCTCTGCATGCCCCACGCTGCCTCCTAACAACTTTCGTACAGTAGTCTTTGTACTTAGTCCACTGGAAAAAGCCACTGAATGTAATCCAGGTAGCAAGGCCAAATTATATTTCCAACCTGGTGCAGAATGTGGTGGACTAGAGTCCAATTAAAAGTGTTTTAATTGGAAAAACACAGGAAACAATTTTGTCGTACAAAAATTTACTTCCTAGTAGACGTGATGACTCCTGACATCAAACTCCTGAATTCCTGATATATCTATCTTGCCACTCCCTGTTTCCCACTCTGACAAATTCTCTTTTATTCACTTCTGTCGTCTTTTTTTTTTGTTTGTTTGTTTGTTAATATCACTCTGTCATTCCACCTTTCACGCCTACGACTGTGTAACCCACCTCCACTCTGTCACCTTATCCCAGGGGGCAATCCAGGAATGTCAGATATAAATTTCCATCTTCCTTCTTCTGGCTCACTCAACCAACACCAGTGTCTAGACCCCGGGGGATTCTTCCCTCCTACTATCTTCACTGGCCTACGTGTGCTCATCAACAGGGTCTAATAGCCAATGTCCTTTTCTGTGGTCACTCAATAAACACTATATTGATCTCTTTTACTGAACTAAAGAAAGACAGGATGGAAAATACTGTCTGAAATGAGACTATTACAACCCCCAGAAAACAGCCACAGGTTCAACCATCTCCACTGGTTTAGGCAATTTAATTAGCTATAATTATATTATGGTTTTTGCACCGTTAGTTCAAGTCCAATATCAATCAATCATCTGGCTGTATCTTTCCCTGACTCAAAATCTAGTTCTATTTTATTTTGTAGTTTCATACTGTCCTAACATAAAGCATGTTCCTAAATAAAGTTGTGTTTAATCAAATTGCCAGATGCAACGGGAACCTGGATGCAGAAGGAAGGTTCACAATCAGACAACAGTGGATGCATAGTCAGTGGGGCACCACAGCAAACGTTTGCCCAGGGCTTCCTTTATAAGCTTCTGTGTGCTACATGTAAGCGGATATACGTATGTGGGTTACGTTTGGAGGCATTTGCATAAGCATTGCTGCTGTCCACTAGGGGCAGTGTCTCATTTACCAACCACAATTTACTGAATAAGTAGAATAAATCTGGATATGGAAATGACTACACTCAGTCTTTGAATAGCGAGGTGCTCCATCCTCCATGCTCAACGTGCAGCTCTGCACAACACACTGTTGAGACATGGGCCGCGTGCACGTTGGTCTCTCAGCAACCTGTGGTTACTCATAACACCCTTCACAGCGACCTTCATCTGTACCTATGGACAAATATAATAATATTTTAATATTTAATGCACCGAAATCTTTGTGTAATGACCTGTCACTGTGATTGTGTCAGTGTCCAGTCAGTTCTTTGTTAAACCTTTTTATTTCATGGCTTCTGTGGCTGCTGTTTAACAGAGTATAAAACCTATAAGAAATAAATACAATAAAAAAAGAAGGAAATCTTTCCTTCTTTATTACCACCGCCTGTCATCAGACTGGATATGCTGCCCCAAGGGTCTGTTATCCTACGAGGACGAACATCAGTGAGCTGAGGGGAGCAGGAACAACCTTTGGCTGCAAAACCCAAACTACCTGATGAATGCCTGTTACAGGAGGGGGCAGAAACTTTGCCGTTAGTTCGTCTTTGTGGTTGCCTCTCTGACAATTTTCCTCGTCCTTCATAACTTCACTCTGTGGGCGGCAGCAGCAGCTTGTGTGCTTGGAGCTTCAAGCTTGAATCCCAAGAAAACCCACGAGGTGCAGCTGTGCAAAGCGCTTAACCCTGAATTACTCACATGAAGCTGGTTCACTGCAGCCGACCATCCAACACAGAACAGGGAAACACCTGCTCTCTCAGAAGAAATCTGTTGTTGCTGTTACTTTATACTCTCTGTTTTCCTGTCTGCTGTCATTCTCCCTCTCCATCCCTCCATCCCACTGAATATTTCAAATCCTGTATATATCTCTGCCTCTGTCCTTCATGCAGAGTCCAGACACCTCAGGGAGAGGGGGAGCCACATGTCTCTGCTGACCTAAGCAGCTGTCTCTCCGTCACACACGCTCTCTCTCTGCCCCTTCCCCTCCTGTAGCAAAACATTCCACGTTTTCATGTTTGGAGAAAAAGTCTGAGACGTGCATCTCAATCAATGTCTGGTTTCGCTGTGCTACGTCTTTGATCAGCCTGACATTTACTGCTGTGGGCAGCAGGTGTCGGGTCTGTGTTTCAGTGGAGACAATTGTATTATTTAAGATATATACAGTTTATCTTTATTGATCTGATTTTTCTGGATTTATTTGGGAAGTTTTCTAACTTGACAAACGCCCCTCAGGTTGAAATATGAAATAAATGAAAAAACAAAGCAATTGGGATAATTTTGAACGACCATACTGACCTCATTTGTCTTATTCTAATGTGCCTGCTTCAGTGTTTTTATTTACTGAATATAAAATGAAACTGAAAAAAAACGCTTGATCTCTCACAGTGCAATGCAAAAACACCACAGCACTGAGCACTTAAAACAGGGGTCTCAGGTGTAGGACCACATGCAAAACTGGTCCAGACCCCATATGAAGAATCTAATTTGGCTTGTTCACACAAATCAGATCTGTGTCACTTAAGAGGCAAATAATTTGGACCAATTCAGCAGTAATGTCAGTGTCGTCAAACTAGATCTGGCCAGATCTGTTGTAACACCCTTAATAAATGCTCTGCTACATGTGCCGGTAGAGAGCGTGCTGGGATGGTGCTGCTGCGATGTGCACCACAACAGACGTCGTGCTGTAGATGTTGTTCATACATGCTGCATATGTGTGATTGCACATGGAGTGATGCTCAAAAACCTCTGACATATTTAGAATGACCTTTTCCCCATTTCTACTTTCCACAGTCTTTTAGTTGAGTAAGTAATCTTTTTCGTGCTTCCATGCTTGCGACAGCTGTGGCCAGAGGCTTTATGTTTTTGGTTCGTCCATCTGTGTTATTTTTGTGAACACAATGTCTCAAGAAAGCTAGTTTCTTCAAATTAGGCACAAATGTCCACTTGGACTGATCAGGAATCAATACATTGTTGGTTCTTTTCATGGGGATCGTTGATTAAAAAAACTGACCTTTAGCATTACCAACATTATAAATTCACAGATCACTGAATGACATTTATAAATCCTAGAGGCTGAAAGAATTAGATTGATGTGTACTTTAAAAAGCAACAAACTTTTCAACAAAATCCTGCAAAACGTTTGTACTTTTAAGAGGGTGTTCGACCTGGCGCTCAGTTCTAATTTAAGTGGACAAATCTATTGTTTTTTTATGGAGTTTAATGTGACTCATTCCTGTCTTATCTACATAGGGAAATATGTGGTTTTTCGTGCACAAAGCAAACATTATGTTGTTAAATTCAAGTTCAAGCAGCACCTCTTGGAGAGTTTCCCTTCCCATAACCTGCTTGTCTATGCACAGGCTGGTGCGTTGTCAAACAGTGGCACTAAACCTCATGCAGACTGCAGACACATTCACAGCTTGGGCCACATCGACAGTGGGGAAGAATGATTTCTGTTCCGCTCATTTGCAAAAACAAATAAGCCATCCGTCTTTTCCCTTGCCATAGAAGGTGCTACGCAATCGATAGCATCAGTGCACCTAATTACTGTTCGAAGAGCGCAGTTCAACATCTGATTGAGCTGTACAACATTTTCATTTCAGCAGAATTTGTTCTCCTGCTCTAATGCAGGCTGGTAACCTACTTCAGTGCATCATTAGCTCCCACTTCAAGCTCTAAGCCCTGAGCGGTGCTGAGGAGAGAGGGAGAGGGAGAAGAGGTGCAAACCTACAGTATGCATCTCTGAGCCTCACAATAAAGGAAGAAAGTTTCCTCTAAAGCAGTAACTTGGGCCTGCAGCCAGAGTTTCAGATTCTGCAGGGAGGTGGTGTAGCTACACAGCAGTTTTCTATGCAAGCTGGTATAAAGGAGGTAAGGGAACATGAAGCAGTCATGAAAGCTTAAAAGCTTACTGCAGCACTGGAACCATAAGTTATAATCATTTCTCTTTGTAGTTATTGACCAAACAGTGAACCATTCATTAATTATGGGCACATTTAGACGCAGTACTGCAAAAACAAAAGTGGAAAAATTACAGAAAATTCCACTTCATATATTTGTAGCTTAATTTGATTCTAGGAAAACTGCAATTTAATATTTTAGCTGCGCTATTAGGCTGATTTGTTGTTTGTAGTTTCATTTTTAATGAACAGATATAAGATGGTATTAATTATCTCATCAGACTCCCCATCAGAAAGCAAATGTCATTTCTGAAAATGCAGACCTATTCTTTTTATATTTAACTAGTACAGTGCTCAAATTATTTCCTTTCTTTGCATATGAGCTACAAGACAACAGCGCTGTACAGTGTCCATGTGGTGCACTGTGTCCTCGGTTCATTTTTCCGTTCGTTATCATTATTACAAAAATTATTTTTGTAGCGCTTCTAAATCAACTCAGAATCTTAATATAAAAGAGAAAAGAGATATTAATTACAATTCTTCTACTATTTACTGACCCCTGTGTGCTTGGGTTGCAAGCAGCCTGTCAGCCTGTCACATCACTGCTGACTGATGGTCTGGTCTTGATAACTTGTGGAGGAAATATCCTCTGGAGTACATTAAGCTAGTTTATGGCCTCATTATGAATGCTAGAAAAAGAACACACTGATTAAGACAAATGAGAATCTGTACTTGAACGAACATGCTGCATAAATGACATGCCCTGGGCCAATGCTGTCACTGGCGCAAAGGCAAAATACTTCTTAATCACCAAATAAATAGACTTTACATTTTATTTTTATATTATTATTCAAATGCAGTGAAATGACAGAAGTTTGCATATGAAGGCACCAATAATATAATATTCATATAACAGTAGTGGACATAAACGTGCATTAAGTCACAATTTATGCTGTGTCAAGTTATCTCTGATTTAAAAGTGCTGTCAGTCGCCACATAGCACCTTTGTCACGCATTCAGTTCAATTAAATTTTATTTATAGAGCGGCATGATAGCTCAGCGCGTAGAGCAGTCGTGTTCAAACGCGAGGGTGAGTGGTTCGATTCCCAGTCCCGGCAGGCTACATGTCAAAGAATTTCCCCAAGGGGATCAATAAAGTATCTATTATTATTATTTATATAGCGCCAAATCACAACAGAATAATCTTAAGGCACTTAAACAAATATGGTCAAAACCATATTGTTATACAGGAAGAAACCCAACAATCCCCCTTAAACAAGCACTTGGGCATCAGTGGAGAGGAAAGACTCCCTTTAACGGAAGAAACCTCCAGCAGAGCCAGGCTCAGGGTGGGCGGTCATCTGCCTCAACCGGTTGGGGTGAGGGGATGTGGAACATATCTCCTTCTTCTGTCAATATGAAGATGGAAGCACAATTAAATCTTCTAAAGTCTTTAAATAAATAGTATTTCTGCAGCATGCTGGAAAGTGTCTAAAAGAGGGTTGTGAAGCCAAAGCTTCATACTCATCGCTCAAGCGATTGCTCCATTCTGCTCCTATATTGTGGTGGTAATGGGAAACATATCGCAGGGTTTAATCAAAAGAAGCTGAACTGGTGAGAAAAGTAATGAGTGGAACAGTTGAGAGGGAATAATTGAGAGAGAGCAGGAATATGTGGCAACTGAGAGAATTACTGAAGGCGAAAAGCTGAAGCAAAAAGCTACAAAACACAACAGACAGAAAGGAAATATTAATGGTGAAAGCAGGAGGGTAGTCCACCTGAGGGAGAGAGGTGGAAAGAGGTGTCATGGGGATGCAAAGCTCTCATTATTTTCCAGTTCACCACACAGCAGATTTCTGTTTTAGCTACAGTAGCACAACTTGAAGGTTTTCTGTCCATAAGACAACTGCGTTGTCCAAATGCTGCCAAAATGTTATATCTTAGTAAGTGCCTGAAAAACATCATTAAACGTGTACAGTATAATTTAATGCATATTTAATTTTAAATAGCACAAAAAGTGAAAATATCTTAAGATAGAAATGAAGGAAAGGATAAACAGCGTGTGAGATATACTCTTAGTACATGTGCGCTGCTGTAGTGCAGAATAAGCACCTGGAGAAAATGAGACAGAGTGAGGGATTTCTCGGGCTCTTTCCTAATGTACTTACAGCACATAAAAATACAGAGGCCAGACACGAAAGGGGAAATGGGAAAGCGAGGACATGAGTGGAGGAAATGAGGGTTGCAGGGGATAGAAGTGGTGGGGGGAGGAATGACAGTAATTTTGTAGCAGGAAATGATGAACTGATAACAGAAGAGTGAGGAGAGGAAAAAACAAGAAAGGAAAGTTCAAACATGGACAAGTTGGGCCAAAAGAAACCAGATAACAAACACTGTCTTGCTAGTATGTGACCAGTTAAGACAGAATATAAGTGACATGTCAAAGCTGACGTTAGCTGTTACTGTATGAAGTGCAACACACGTTCATCACAGGACGCGTTGTGTCTTTACTGGTCTGCACAGTGAGGGATAAAATTGTTTTCTTCCTGAAGGGCTGGTCGATGCTGGGAAGTGAGACTCTGCTTTGGTGGCAAGTTGACTTGTGTAAACCAGTAATTAACTGCATCAAAGATTTTTTTTTTTAAAGCATTTAAAACACTATTGAACTTCATGCTGTTGATAACATAATTTTATTGATTATTTCCACACTTGACTCATGAATAGGGTTTCTGCAGAAATCTAAAATGTTCAGGCCTTAAGTTTAATTCATGTGTCACATTAAAGGAGCAAAGGACTTGAGAAACCTTGTTTTTACATTGGCCCAGAGAGCGAAGCGAACTGAAGCTTAAGAAAACACAGGCAGAAAGATAAAACACGAGCAAATTAAGAGAACACGGGCGCAACATTCAGAAAAACATGCCACAAAAAAAGCCGGCAACTAAACACACATTTACTGTACATGTCTGTCATTTTTTAGTAAAACACATTAATTAAAGTAACTGACAGACGAGCAAACAAAACTAATTCAGACTTTGCAGCTACTTCTTCTACTGTACTACAGATGTTTTACTAAAATCTTGAAGGTAAAGTTATTTTCTTAGTGTAACTTTTACTCTTTGTGTTTGTTGTGACAGTACGGAGGGATACTAATGCAAAGAGGCAATTTTCTACTAAAAAGACTTCGTAAGTAACTTTGGAAAATTGGCAAACTAAAATCTCTAAATCTAAAACATTAAATCTTCACAGTCTTCAGAGTGTTTCATGTTTTAATTAAACACCAGCATGATAAGAGTTAGTAAGGCCACGAGAAGGACTTTACAAACAGCACCTTGGAAAGGAGAGAACACAAATCAGGAGTAGGGAGGTAAGGAGAAAAGACAGTAGCACTGGGTGGAGGTGAAAGAGTGTAGATAAGAGAGGCAGCGTTACAGAGTCTACAGACGGAGATTAAACTGCACCGGAGCTAAACAGAGCCACCGATAAGGAGTAAGTGAGAGTGGGCAGGCAGAACATTTAGAGAGCCAGAGAACAAGAGAACGAGAGAAACAGGAGACACAGATATTGTGGCTGGAGGGTAAGAAAAGAAGAGAGTCTCAATGAGAGAGAAAGAGAAGAAAAGAGAGTGGTGGAAGGCATTATTAAAAAGACTGTTCTTGGATCAGGCGTTCCCAAAACAGCTAATGTACGTCTGTAGGACTCTTTTTTTTCTCCCCCCTCTCTGGCTCGCTTTGCTCGCGGTCACACAGACGGAGCCTGGACACTATCTGCCCTTAATAACACACGGCTTTTCATTTCAAAAGATGTTCCCATCATTTCTGCAGGAGAACGCAGCCTCTCTTTCCCTCGCACATTATAAATACCCCATTACGACTTGTTGACTTGCAGTCTGGGACCCGGTGGCATGTTGACGAACCACTGCAGACAAAACTAATCAACGGCATCATCATAAGGCGCACCAATGGACAGGCAACCCACACTGATTGGGTTATTTTGCCACATCATGAGGCCTGAGGCCTCTGTCTGAACCCTGTCTGATGGTTCTTGAGCTATTCCAACCAAACCCAACTGGGTTAAGCTAAAAGCCTAATCTAATGCTGATGAAGTCACGAACAGATACCCTGAGGGCGCCTGTGTCTAATTCTCCTTGTCTCCAGATCACATCCTCGGACTGAAGCAGGAAGTGGCGAGCCCGGGCAGGCCTCTGATTGGAGGCCTCTGGAGATGAGGTGAATGCCAGCTGGCAGCGAGCGCAGGCCAGACAGCCTGGCTAAGTCACACAGATCTGAGGGACAATACAATGCTGGCACACACAATCTGCTCGCTCACATTCGAGTTGTGCGTTTGTGTGCGACGACATGTGCATGTGCTATTTTAGACTTGAAAGTAGCTTACTTTAAGCAGATCCTTGGGAAAATCTTGGCCATCATTCAGTCCCTCCAGGTTGCCAATGAACTGTGTGCACGACATCCTTTTGCCAATGTTCTGCAAACACAGGAATAAGTGTAAACGTACTTTTACTTCATACTTACACATTCTTCACACTCTATTTAGCACAAACTGCCACCTTGATGTGGTCTATTTTAATTATCCTGTAAACTCAGTTTAATTCAGTTTAATTAATTTAAAATCAAACATGTTTATTAAAGGCTGTTAAATGTTAATGTTAAATGTTAAGTTTCCATGTGTGATATACGGCTTTAGAAATACAACCTGATAATAATAATGAGCAAACTTTGAAATTTGTAAAAACTTCCCTGATTAGCTCTTCCCTATAAGTACTGATCCTCTATCCAGTCACCTCCATAGTCCCTTTCCTTTATCATTCATCCACAGAGCTGTACTATCGCAGAGGAGGGCCAATAATGGCCCAGATTTACGACGCGAGGCTCCGACTGTAGAAGCAGCAGATTAATGATGGTGAAAGGAGCTCAGCAGCCATACCTGCAGACCCAGATCAGCTTGTGAGTCTTATATTTCCCAATCGACACAGTTAATCAGAAGGGCCTTTGAGGAGAATGCAACTATTAAAACGTTTGCCTAACTGAGCAAACCTGTCTGCGACACCTGCAGTACCTGTATACTTAAAGTACTGTAAAGCGTTTCTCTTTTACGTATATACTGTACACCTCTTTATGCACTTCCACACATGTATTATATGCTCAACTACACACACACTCACGCAAACACACAAGCTTCTACTCACTTGACCATGCAGATCAGTGTTCAGCAGCATTAGGGCACAGGTGAGAGTATGAACTGCATCTAAAGGACGGAAACAGCGTGTTAGCTTCTCTACAAAAGAAATGCAGAGTCATAATATGTAATGTATATGTTTGCAACATGGTACTTCCATATGTGTCCATACCTTTGACTGGTAGTGCAAGTGTCTGCAACTGTCACTGAACATGCCCCACTGAATGTATAATATGTTATTTATAATGAACCCTGTGTTCAAACACCTGTTTCTGTTCCTGCACTAAAATACATTGAATTCAAGGTCATTGCTTAAGTATATCTGGGTGTGGTGCTATTTTGTCCACTGCTGGTAGTGAGGGGACTTCTCTGCAGTCCTCACCCTCTGACGGCATGACTTTTGGGTTGCAGTCCAAGTAACGCCTAGAAAAGTGTGACAGCACCCTCTCCCTCTCCTGAGTCTCTCCCATCAGGGCAAACTGCCTGAGGAAAGTCCTGCAGCCACAGAGACAAGGACGGTCAGCAAAACACTATCACATACAGGTTCCAGGTGAAAGATGTAAATTGTACATTGTGTGCACAATATGTGTATCATGTCTGTTTTAACGGAGGCTCTGACAAAATATCTCATATATCTCTGAAAATATTTTTATTTGCATGCAGTCAAATGCAATTAAAATCAACTCATCCTTGATAATACATGGTTTTAATATTCAGTATTGGTACAATTCTGTATATCATTAAGTATGCATATTTTATTGTATATTACAATGTGAAAGGAGGAGCATAAAATGTACTTTAATACATTTTTCTAAAATACATTTGCACTTTTACTTAAATGTATGAATGCATTTCCTTCCTAATGGTATATTTTTGCTAGGGAAAAGGATCTTGGAACTTCTTGCCTTACTGTTTCTAACTGCTTAATAACAATTTCTGAGGAAAAAGCAGATCTAAAAACACGTGGTATTGATGCCGCCTGAGCAAATTAACCACACATGCACCCAATGTGAATATGTTACACTCAACAAATATGTAATAATAATAATTATGATAATGACTGAAATCTAAATGCTTAATATTAGGGT
>JAUBNQ010000011.1:16815073-16850095 GCA_032353495.1 Ctenopoma kingsleyae
AGATACTGAATTTGGGATTTTCATTAGTTGTCAGTTATAATCATCAAAATTAAAAGAAATAAACATTTGAAATATCTCAGTCTGTGTGTAATGAACGAATATAATATACACGTTTCACTTTTTGAATGGAATTACTGAAATAAATCTACTTTTTCATGATATTCTAATTTTATGACCAGCACCTGTACGTGTGTATATACGTGCCATATATATATATATATATGTTCTTTTATGACCTCCTGGATGAGTTCTTGTTGTGTTCTTGGAGTAATTTTTGTGGGACAGCCACTCCTGGGAAGGTTCACCACTTCTCTGCAAATAACGACTCTTACCTTGATTCACTGGAGTCCCAAAGCCTTAGAAATGATGTGTGAACCTTTCCAGACGGATACATGTCAATTACTTTGTTTTTCATGATATGGTGCTTTTTGAGATATTTTAGTTTAGAAACATTTATCTGGACTCGGACTCAGCTGTTTGCTTTTAAAACCAAGTGTAAATGGTCATAAAAACTAACCGAAGCCTCCATTCATCATTGATCAGAGTGAGTTGTGCATGATTTCTGTGTCCAAACCTTTTTCTCATCTTCAGTGCAAACAAAATGAATAAAAGCAGCTGCAGTTTTCTGAAGTCAACATTTCTGTTTAGTAACTTTTTGTGAATTTCCAGGTTGCAAAATCTCAAACCCCAGGAGCCAAAACGTCTGCAAGAACTGCAGTTCAGTCAGGTATGGAATACTTTACTTTACTTTACTTTACTTGACAGACACTTTTATCCAAAGCGACTTACAAGGAGAAGACACCAGTAATTACCATTCGAGTTCTGTAAATGGTACATTTTTGGCCCCCATAACCTCATTGCCACAGTCTGATTCAGTCTAACCTGGATCTAACTTGGCCAACTTTTAGCCAAGCACCTGGCTCATGGTTTGTTAGTGGGTTTTTATTATTTTTCCTTATTCCTACATCATCAAAATGTTTAAAACTTCTATTACTTCTCTAAATTCTTAAGATGCCAAGAGTGGACAGAGCAGCCCTGGGACTCCCAAATCCCCTTCTAGCCAAGCACTTTCTGCAGCTGAGGCTAACAAAGTGAAGAAGATTGCAGTGGTGCGTTCTACACCCAAATCCCCAGGCTCGCTGAAAGGCCGTCCTCCAGCTCCTTTGGCCGCTGCGGCGCCGTTGCCGGACCTGAAGAATGTAAGGTCCAAGGTTGGCTCCACAGACAACATCAAACACCAGCCTGGAGGTGGAAAGGTAACCTCGCTCTTACTCCTGTTGTTTCACAGCATGCAGTCCAACGCTCTACCGCTGTTCTGCCCTCACTGCTTCCCCAGCACAGTTAGACAGACAGTTAACCCCTCCATCGACGACACACATATGTAGTTCTACTCAACGTTATTGACATGTCCTTGTCAGGCAGACAGACATAGATGGATGGAGTAAAAAAGGCTGTGCTCCGTATAAACAAAGAGCCTCCAGAATAGAGCAGTAACTCAGCATCACATGCCGTGAGCTATTGCTAGGAACTACCTTCTGTTTCCCATGATGTCACAGGAAAAGGTTCACACAATACACATAAGCACACCTTCAACATAAAGGTATGGAGTCAACTCTTTATATAATAAAATAACAGAATAATAAACTAAGGGTCTGAATTAAGAGTTGGCATCAACATATGGAGAAAGCTTTATCAATGGGCTGGCTCTGAAGAGATCTTTACCCTCTTTGAGTAGCTCCAGCTCTTTGCAGAAGGCTTCATGCTGTACTGACCTCTCAACAGCCTCCTCTGCTTGATCAAAGTCTGAAGGAGAGACCTTGCTGCACATGTGCCAGCCCTTGCAACTCATTTTTGACCCTCTTGCGTGGACGATGTGCACCAACCTCACTATTGCTCTTATGAGTCTGCGCCGGCTTGAGAAGCGTTGAAAATGATCAGTGTTCATGTGTGGATTTGAGCTTGTGAAGTAGACATGAGCAAGGCATGCATCTCCACATCGGCTTCTGGATCCACCAAGTCAAATGTCACACTTTCCTGTGGAGTACTTGGAGACCTTGAACCATGACCTGCTGGATTCTGTTCGGATGGTACGTAGCTCCATTGCTCTGGTTGTGAAGCTTGTCGAATTCTTTGCACTGTTACTTACATACACGTGGAATCTCCTGGACTCGTATATGTAGCCAAGAACAACTCTACTGTCAGAGAAGAAACGCACAATCACAATAGTAGCCTTCAGGTAAGCCACAGCAGCTATGGCTTGGGTCGAAGCATCACAGAAGATACAAATCTCATTCTGTTTGGCATCTGCTGGGGGGTGCTCACATGTGTGTGCGAGCGTGCGGTTATTGGACGGAGCGCAGGTGGACTTTGCCCTGTACTTCGCTCTAGTTTTTTGCTCCGGTGCAGTAAAAACAGTTTAGAAACATGATGTACGATGCTGTGATTTCTAAAGACGTTTAACCTGTGAAGACCCGTGATGGATACAGTCAGAAACACGGCTGTTAACATGTAATGACCATGACGAAGCAGGAGTTCAGCGATCAGTACGTTTTGGAGGTTTGTGAATGAAAAACAAAAAAGAAGAAGAACCAAAGCATGTTTACATGACCATGAAGAAAAAGGCTCTTTCCATACTGCAGCGAGTTTCATAAATGTATTTGTGGATTATGTGTTGAGAGAGAGAGAGAGAGAGAGAGAGGTCCCTTTGTACACAGGACTCAAATGAACCAGCCTTTGTTGGTTAGCCAGGCCTGGGCACGATATGAGTGGCTGTGTCTAAAAGTACCAAAACTGCTGCTCACGCTCAAGAAATAATCGTAATCAAACATAGAAACAGACACATATATGACACAACTTGTTATTGTTACTGTTTGGTTTTTGCGTTGGATTAAACTAATAAGATCCAACAAATTAATCAGTAAAGTAAAAGACTTTTTTCTTATGCAGTCAGATTATTTTTGCTTCCAGTACTAAATCAAAACTACAACTCTTCGCCTCATGTCCTATTTGATGTGTGATGTTGCTGTCTGTTGTCTGTTCTACTGTAAATGTGTGTACTTGGTTTGTGGTTATGTAATTGTGTGAGTTTTATTTTAGCATTAAATCTTTGTTCTAATTTTGTTTAGGCTACAGTCACGTGTCAAGTGTTTCGCTGGCGTTACTGAGAAGATCTCATGTTGTGATATTTAGGGAACAAAATAATTTGAGTTCTGTTCCCACCATGGAGGAGAATCTGTTTCTCTTACTGACGTTCAAACAGCAGGTTTAAGGAGAGACGAGTGGAACTCAGGGAACTGAGGGATGAACTCAACACCAGACTCGAGTGTCTCTGCAGTTAAAATCAGTATTTCCAACAGTTATGAAGTGGCTGAATCAACCAGCTGGAACAAGTGTGACACACATGCAAAATTACGAATGGCAGCTTTAATGAAATGAGCCAAAGTATGTCTAGTTTTCATCCCTATATCACCATCTTTCCTTCTGTTTGGGCTGATCCTCTCCTGCCGTGGTTCCTGCTTTAATTTCTAAAGAATAGTTTTTTTTCTCTTGCAGGTGCAAATCCTCGACAAGAAGCTGGACCTGTCTAACGTCCAAGCTCGCTGTGGCTCGAAAGACAACTTGAAGCACACGCCTGGTGGAGGCAAGGTGAGAAATATGGACACTGACGGAGAGCTAAAAAATCCTTTCTTTCAGATTTCACATAGAACAAGCAGTGGAAATGTAAAAATCCAGTTTGACTCTTCAAGAGAGAGAGAGAGAGAGAAAAGCTACATTCATGATGTTCTCACAGCTATTTTCCACTGGGACCAGCAGTGATATGTTCTAACTTCGACACGGTTGCTGGAGCCATTCGCTGCCGCTCTAGTCAATGTTTGTGAGTCCACCGGGCGCATCTCAGAAGCGGCTCTCACGCTAAAGAAGGTGCAGAGTCTGTTTTTGACTAAAGTCTCTTCTGTTCCGCTTCTGTAGCCGTTCAAGTAGGAGAAACACTGAATTTCTCCTGCTGACATGCACCATATGTGAAATAGTCATGAGGACTATGAAGCCGCGCAGAGGATGGAACAGTGACAGTGTTGCAGCAGGAACACATTGCAGCTGGTCCTGCTCACTCTTTGTCTGCAGTGGGCGAACTCAACACCAAGCTCTTGTGTCTCTTTGCACTTACAATCGTTAAAAGTTTTTTGGTAAAACTGGTAAAGATAATCATGCTCCTGTTTGTGAACTACAGTTCCAGTAGTTTGGATGCTACAACTCGTTAACAGTATTTCCTTATACATTTACATCTAAATTAAAATGACACTGTTAAAATGGGCTAAATATGCTCAAATAGCTATTAGCAGTTCCTGTTTGCATTGTACCTTTGAATGTAGGGATGACCATCACTGGGTTACTGTTATGCTGAAGAAAATGTAAATCATGTGATCATTCTCTGGCAAGTTCAGGAATTATTTAGACCTTTTTTTCTGTGATGGTTCACTCAGTATATATATCAGAGCTAATGGTAAACCTAGAAAATACACCTTAGACTGAATCTAAAGATAGAGTTATGACCTGATCTGGTAAATCTGCTCACATCTTTCAAACGTGTGCCCAGAGGCGGTGATGTGAGTAACTAAGGGATCTCCTACAGGTATGATCAGCACGCAAGCAGTTAAAAATAAATTAAAAAGTCCTTTCCTGTCCTTAATAAGCCGCCTTCCCCGGTTAAACTCTCGCTCCCTTGAGCCTCAAACTCGTCCCTTCAAGATCTAATTTCCTCTCTGGTAGTGGTCCTCATTCGCAGTTTAGCTTCCTCCAGGATAACGGTTTCTTTTTCTCCTCCACATATGAACCTTCCAGGTACAAATTGTTGATAAGAAGCTGGACTTAAGCAGTGTGCAGTCTCGGTGTGGCTCCAAAGATAATATGAAACATGTACCCGGTGGTGGAAATGTGAGTAGATGAATAAAGGACTGGCTCCTGTGGCAACCCGCAGGTTTGCAGCTGTTGCCAAAAAAAAAAAAAAAAAACCCTCCTTCTTGCTTCTACTGAATCTTCACAACGGAGCAGGATGTCAGAGTGCATGAAACCTCCTGCGTGTGTTCATTTCCCTCTGACCTCCCACTGCTCACACCTGTTGACGCCTCCTCTTAACGGTTTTGTCGGTAAACTTATAAACAGTCATGAGCTTTTCATAATGACAACTGCAGTGGCACTGAACTGCATTTATCACTGTAACCACAAGCAGGTTTGTTTGTGTATGTACTAACTTTTAATGAGTAGTTTTGTGTTGGTGCACAGTCCTCGCTCACAATGCAGCTACTGTCACAGCTAACAGTGTTATGTAATGCTCATGGACTAATGTAAGCTTGATAACTCTGTTGAATCTGTGCTTGTCGGTTTGACTGTGATCAGTGTTTGGAATTTTGTAAATTTGTAAAACCCCCCCCCCTCAAAATGGCTCCTAAACCAACATGCATGAATCCTGAATATGGATGTTTTTATTCTGCCGTGTCCTGTTTCAAGTTGAAGAATGAATGAGAAATTAGTCGATGATAGGAATTTTATTAGGGTACAGTAATAATTAAAAAAAAAGAAAGGAGGAGTCTCTAGACAGTAACAAAGAGTCTCTGTCCTCGGCCTCTCCACCGAGCTGTTGTTGTGAGATGACCTCAGCTGAGAGAGACTGAGCGCTTTGTGTTACGAGACAAACGGCCACGACAGCAGAAGCTGAGATGAGCTCACTTTCACTTTGCATTTCAATGCTGACGTAATCTATTCAACATGACATTAACTGTTTTTCTGCGTAAAGGTGGTCGTGCACGACTTTAATATTTTCACATAGTTTTTTAGCGTTTGTTGTGTTTTCCCTTCCTGATTTAGAAGCCTAAAAAGACAGTTTGTAGGATCGCTGGGCCTCACGCATGAACCAGTTGAATAAACAGAATAGTCTTAATTGTTTTCTTTTTTTGTCGCATGAAATGATGAGATCTGTTGGGCGTGCACCTCCTCGTGAGCAGTCTGAAAGTTTGTGCAGTGAAGAGAGGTTGATAAATTCTACGTCAGAGTGTTCGTGCATGAGGCCTAGTGTTTCTGGATGTGAATGCCAAGTGAAACAAGTTTGTTTGTTTCTCTGGACTGAAACTGTGTTTTTCTGCTTTCCGTTTTGTCCCAATCACAGATCCAGATTGTGCACAAAAAGATCGATCTGAGCAACGTTACATCTAAATGTGGCTCGAAAGCCAACATTCATCATAAACCAGGTAAAATATCATTTGTAATATGTTGTGATTAAACTTCACTTTTTTACAGGTTTTTTCAGTTCAAACGTACCACTGGTTTTGTGCTTGTTACAGACCTTGCTATATTCATTGTGTTATTACAAAAATCAATCTAAATAACAATATAATAATACCATTAATTCACTTGAACAATCAACAAGCTTATAAAATCTGTACAACAGTGACTCCAGAAGAAAAAAACCTGACAAAAACTCAAAAAAGATGGAAGAAGCATCAGGAAGAATAACTTATGCAGGTTATACTGTATATTTTGTTTTCATCAGGTGGTGGAAATATTGAGATCAAAAATGAGAAGATGGAGTTCAAAGTTCAATCCAAGGTGGGCTCTCTTGACAACATCGGCCATGTTCCTGGAGGTGGACAGAGAAAGGTAAAGACTTCACAGCCATAGTGCAAGTTAAAACCACTTAATTGCGTCTTTATTTCTAGAGCATTGTTGCTTCTTCGTGGTTTCATGTTCTACTTGCTGCATGGCCAAAGCTACGCTCTGTATAACTAGCGTGTACTCAGCTGCTGTCCTGTAGAAACTTCGATCCACTCAGTGTGCTGAGAAACAAACTCAGCTGAAAGCAGCATGAGCACCAGATCCTAGAGACAATGCATATCTCATTTTCATCAGAGTCTCACACAACAGAACGTGTTTAAATATTATAGCAGGATCACACGTCATAGTGCAGGTTGTTTGGACTGTATGCAGCTCGAGGAAGGCTGCATCGTCCCTCCTCTAAACGAATCCGTGCGTTCGCTCTCGATCCAAAAAAATAAAAATCTAATCTCTATGAAGTAAGCTCATAACATACGATCAGTGCCTTATTAATATGGATATTTCCATGCAGTTTGTCATTTTTTGTGACAACCAGTTTGATCATATGTTATTTTCTGTCTCCACACTTACGTTTGCACAAAGCTGCGCTCTCCTCTCTGAATGTCATGAACTAGGTCAGCACCTGGATCTTGGATTTAAAAAATTGAAACACAGCATGGGTTAGGCCATTTTTTAGAGCTTATAAAAACGCACCACTCAGTGTGCTGGGTGGCTCTGGCTGCCTGATCACACGCCCCATTGATTCATTTCTCATCATTTCTTCCCCCGAGTTTTTATTATCGCTTTTCTTCCTGTTTGTTTTGCACGTTTCAGACACTTCCTGCTTCTCCATCTTGCTCATGTTCAGTTGATCATAAATGATCCTTTATTATCATTATATTCTGTTTCTTGTCATTCAGCAGAATCCATCTTCATATTTCATTTTGATTTCCGTTGATGCCATCCCGTGTATTTTTGTTGCATGTCTTGTCATTCCCTTTTTGCTGGGGCTCCTCTGTAGAGGGAGAAGGGGAAGGAAGCAGAGGGGAGCTCCTCTGGCAGCCCATCAATCCTCTCCCCTGCTGTCACCCCCCCTCAGTCTCCACAGACTGTCCCTTCAGCACCCCACGCACCCATCTTGACGAACCCCCACATAAAGATTGAGGACTCCCGTAAGTACTCACGAGCTGCGTGTTACATGCTGTGGTGCAAATGTCCTCAGCTGGACTTGCTGCGTTTACATATACTGTAACCATTCAGCTCCTTCTATTTGAATTTGTTTTGTATTCTGTGGATATTTGATGTAGAAATATTAGGTTTTATCACTACCTAAAACTCACACCATAATTGTGAGAATACAAATCTTAAAAAAAAAACTGAGGAAATACCAGAAATTGTTAAAAAATTACAAAGTAAAAGGGGTTAAGCATCTCTTCTGTCTCCAACAAGTAAAGTTTTCATTCACCATAGGTTTTGAAAAGGTCTGAACACATTTGGAGCCACCAGAGGGCGCTCTCTTTTTGGTAACTGTGCCTCTATCTAGTGTCATAATCACTGAAGAAAAATAAAATTGAAAGCAATAAACATCCCACATCTTATTCTCCACATATCATCCAGTTAAAGAAGCAGATACAGTATGTGACCCCCGTGTCGTGTTTGACCTTCACCTGTGATCTGACCGCAGATCGAGAGCCACAAACTGAGCTTCCGTGAGACAGCCAAGGCCCGCACTGACCACGGCGCTGAGATCGTCTCTTTGGACGACTCCCCGCAACAGCTCAGCACCGTGTCCTCCTCTGGCAGCATCAACATGGCCGACTCCCCGCAGCTGTCCACGCTGGCCGACCAAGTGTCCGCCTCTCTGGCCAAACAAGGCTTGTGAATGCACCCGCTCCACCTCAGCCACGTGACCACGTAGAGGAGTCGTGATGCCTTCCTCATTTCTTTCACTGGACTTTTTTATCTACCCATCACAGTTTGTCCTTCACTAACCTTTGAAACTGTTCTTGGTCGGGTTGGGGGGGGGATTAACAAGTAGGCCAAACTGTAATTCATTTCTCTCTGTAGTCTTTAATCTCCTTAGTTGCTATTATTTCGACCTTTTTGTAAGTGTCCCTTTAAACTCTCCTTGTGAATCTGAAGAATGATTTTATCTTCACACATTCACACACATCCCGGTGAATCTGACAACATGTAAGACCCGGCGTCCTGTCACACTGACTGCAAACCCTTTTAGAAAGCCAGTTTATGATGTCCCCTTCAGTGGGTGTACCCTCATTATTTTTTTTTATTTTGATAAAAATATAAAAGATGAACTTGGAAAATGAAGGGAGGTGCAGACAGTCAGGGTGTGGTTTGTGTGAAAGCAGAAGGAACAGTCCCAGGCCGCGGTGGCCGGTGTGTGTGAGGAAAACCGGTTAAAAGAAAAGTAGCAGAAAGATAAAAAAAAAGCTCTCAGACCTCACTGCTGTCTTTGCTTTGTATAGTCCTGACATGTACTGTAGGTGACAGTGGTGCAGCCTGGTTAAAAAAAAAAACAGTACGGCTAGAGTAGAAACTTTTGATTTGTGTTGGGCACAGTTTTATAATCGTATTCTGTGGATATATGACATGTATTTGATATGAAGAAACATTTGTATTGTGCCTGCTACTGTCAGTGTTATTTTTTCTTTCCGTTACTGCTCTATTGTAAATGCGCTTAAGCTTTGACGTACGAAGCGTAAAACATTAACCTTAAGGCGTTTTAAAGTGTAACTTTCATGGCCAAATTATGAGGAAGAAAAGAGATTATCAGTTCGCTTATTTAATTGCAATATTTAAACTTCTGTATGCACTTAAAACGTAGGTAGAATAATCACTGCAGTTATTAAAACTTCAGCATTACTGGTGGAATAACATGCTAAAACGCCAAGCAAGGTAACAGTAGCAAGTGTAGAAGAATCATATCCAGGAATCTGATTAATTTGATTTATCCAACAGTTTATTGAACCAGAGAGGTCATAATTTGTCCCCTTTTCCCTTTAGGTGTTTTAATACCTGTTTAGGAATAGGAAAAAGGAAAAGGAAAAAAAAGGAGATAAATTCTGACCTCTTCTGACCTCTGGCCAACGGCAGTAACACGTCATTGGTCAGATTTGCTCATGAATTCACATTTATTCACTTTTAAGAAGAACATTGCGTCATTTGCTCTTTCAAAAGATGCTTCGTCTCGCTTTAAAGGGTGGAAAAGCTGGTATTTTATAATGTAACTGGAATGAAGACGGCTGTGTCGTAGAGCAGATGGATGAAGGGTGGAGGAAGGATTGACTTGGTCACGTTGGGATGACTGTCCACACTGTCCACACTGTCCAGCGCTGAGTTCTTGAACTTAAGCTGGTCATTATGTCTGCATGCGGGTACTGAACGTGTTGAAACACGCAGGGTTCGTCTGGATTTCATGAGCATCACTCTCCAACACGATGGTTAATAATTTGCTGCTGTAACAGGAAACAGGAGGGAAGTGCAGATCAGTATTCACAGGTCTGAGCAACACTGACTGTTCTCTTATATATTAAGATGCTTTTCTTTCTGTTTCTTCACTGTGAATTGTCTCTGCCCTGAGATTGGAAACCACTGGTCTAAAATAGTTATGCTTGTTTCCTTAATTAGAATTTAGGAGCCCAAACATTAAAAGGAAAAAAAAAAAAATTAGCAGCGGTGTCTTCAAACTAGTGTTTTCCATCATGTGAAAGTTGATCAGATTTTGAAGGATTCAGCTTTTTTTTTTATTTTTTTAAATTTCCGTGTGAGACTACTGTATTTAAAGATGAATGCAACCAGCTGCAGATTTAGCACCAGTTTGAACACGTTCCTTTAAAGTCACACTTGATTCTTGTCCTAATGTCGATCAGTACTCCCAGTGATTCATCACCATTACTCTTTTAATATGAGGGGAAACGACTCCTTGCATGCACCTCACGTAAGAGACGTCTGCTTGTTGCCTCCCTTTCACAAAGTGGTCTCTTTTTGCATATCCTGTTCATAGATGCTTTCTGGAAGGATGAAAACACGTGTGGGTGGTGCTAACTTTCACTCACAGGTGGTGATAAGAGTCACAAAGTCCCACACTTTGCTCCCAGCCGTGTATGTTAAACATGTACTGGCAACATAGAAATAAAAGAGGATTTTTTATCTCTATGATTGCAAACTAACGTTAATAAAAGCGACACATAGGACTTTAAGAGTGTGCTTGTGACACTATCTGCATGCTACAGTAAATCCTGGTTATTTTTTCCCCCCAGTTGACCACGTGTCACATACGAGTGCAGAAAGATGGGACTTTCTCCCATGTGTGTGTTGAAGTTTGTGTGCTCTGTGTGTTTGTACCGGAGCTGTTTAGAGAGGTTTCTGCAGTAACATCACCTTTTTTTTTTGTTTGTTACTTCCGGCGCTGTACAGTTGTGGAAATGTGATTGTTCTTGTTATTGTGCATTTTATCAACAACTGGTTTATGATGATTCTTGTTGCTGTATGTGTATTTGAAAATAAATACTATGAAGTCACTGTCGTGAAGAGTTGTGACTAAAGCGATGTTCACTCTGATCTACAAACACGTCCTCGGCGCAATTAGGATTTTTATAGATGCACAAAAACAGCCATCGAATTAACTGCTCGGTGAAGAGTGAACGAGTGCCGGAGGGAGTTTCACACTGAAAGACTTGAGGCCAGAACAGTCACGCCAAGTTAAACATAAATGTTTTAATAGTACTATTTACAAAAAAGAAACAATTCTGCTTTTTGATTAGGTTAACTGCTGCAACAATCGAACAGGTACATTGACATCTTTAACTACAAAAGAAAAGTGATTGAATGGCTGTGACAAAAAAGGTGTAAAATGAAAACCATAATTTTTTTTTTTTTTTTTTTTTGCATAGCAATTAGTTACTTGAAAGTAGGTGGGTGGGTGAATGGGGGGGGGGGGGGTAGAGTGTGGTTATATGGATAATGTGAGGTGGTAGAAACAAAACCCATCTTGCAACAGTAGTAGTCTGGATCCGATTAATTTGAGAGTGAAAACCATTAAACAGCAGAAAGTATTCCCTTAAATATAAGAACCTGAGCTGGGGGGGGGCGGGAGGAGGTGGGGGCTTATAGCTGAGAACTGCTACATCTGAAATGTTTGCAGGAGAAAACGTGTGAAGCTGAACCAGAAAACAGAAGATAAAAAGGGGGAGTAATTATATTTGTCTTTATTTTGACAGTTTTCTAATACAGCAACGACTGAGGGAAAAGGGAGTGAAATGAGCAGATGGTACAATCATCCACTGAGACTTAATCCTTTTATTTTATTGTGAGATTTTTGCTGTGTGCTGTTGTGGTAACATTAGCATGTTTTGTTTTTTTTTTTCAGCATGCGGCAGCGCTTTCAGTAGGCCAAGTGCTCAAAAAGACACCCCAGTCCCCTCTATGCCATCAACCTCTTTAAAACAGAACTGAGAGAGTAAAGAGACAGCGGGGGTGAAAACGGGAGCTGGAAACTCTCCTAGAGATACTGTAAAGGAATGATGATTTTACTATTCCAACAAAAAAAAAAAAAAAAAAACACACACACACACAAAGAATGTGTTGTTACCCTGGAACGGACTGAACAGACACAAATTAAACATGCCAGGAATGGGAAGGGAAAAAAAAACAAAACAAAACAAAACAAAGAAAGCAAACCAACAAAACTAAACTTGGCAGTTCGGAGAAGTGCTCCGGTGATTTCAGGCGACCTCTAGAGGGAGAAGGGACCACATCTCAAATGTACCTGTTTATTTGAATGAGTTGGTGTGTGTGTGTGTGTGTGTGTGGGAGGTGGGAGGGGTATTTTTTTTCTTGTTTTGTTGTTTGTCACTCCACTAAAAATGTACATGGGAATTACAAGCAAACTAGTCAATAGAAAACACCCTTTGGCCATATTTTGAGGATTCCGCTACATAGTGCGCTACAAGTGTACACGCGACATATGAAACACCACTAAGCCCCCATGTACATTGTTTAGCCTACTACAGAAATAATTTTTTGTAATGTGTTTTATACTTTTTTTTTTTTTACATTTATCCTTTTTTTCCTGTGACAAAAACAAGTGTAGGGAAAGGCTTCTATCTCCATAATGTTCACTAAAAACTGTGAAAAGTATTAGACTGATGTTTGAATATCAAACAACAGGAACCCATTTATTATCATATTCTGCTTTGAGGTTCTGCTTGTTAATGCCAGAGAAGAGCTGTGGTGGTGGTGGGAGGGTGGCGAGCCGGGGCGACCGCAGCCTGTCAGTCATTCATCGGTGGGTGGAGGCCTTGTGTTTGTGGCCACTGTCGTCGTCACAAGGCAGGTCCATGTCGTCCGAATCCAGACGTCCGTAGGCTGTGGCTCGGCAACCTGAGATGCTGCGCATTCTGGGACTGACGTGGTGGTCGCTCTCTGCCTCGGGCTCCGGGGCCGGGTCTTCTGGCAAGGGGAAGCCGCGACGCTCCCACGGCGCTACAGTCTGAAAACATCACATAACGTTCGTTAAATACCGTCTCTGTATGTTCTTAACACCTGTAAGTATTTCTACACCGAGCTGCAGCAGTTGGACAAATGGATCATTTTGAGTCACTGTTAATGGCAAAAACATTTAATGTTTCCAGCTTCTCAAATGTGAGGATTTACTGATTTGAAGGTATCTGAAGACATCACTGTATCAGGCAGCACAGTTCAACAGAAGCACAAACTAGACGTTCTATAATGAACCACGTAGCTGAATCAGCACCTCCATAAAAACTAAACAGTATTACCTTCATGAAGGTTTAAACAGGACTGCTGTATTAGACTGACTCCTACATTACCCACAATGCTGCCAAAAGTCGTTTGGTTGGATCGTTTCACCTCTGTCTTAAAAGGCTTCAACAGTTCTTAACACCTGAGAAACTAACTACTCTAACAAATGTACTATATTACTATATATCTGAGAACACAGTGAACTTTTAGAGGTTCATTATTTGAATTAAGAGTCCTTGATGATGAGGTACAAATACTGAGACTTTTTTGGTGAACAAAACGTTTTGTTTTGCTTTCCACCATGACCTCAAACAGGCCCCTTCGTCTTTGCAGGATAAGTTTTCTACCCAGGCATCAAAGGAACCCAAGATAAATCAGAGCTTAAATGTAACAGCCATTCCAAACAGGATCTCAGTTTAAAAACATACCCGTTCTTCAAAGCTGAAGTCCGGCGTCGAGCACCTCGTGTCCTCACTGGACAGCAGCCGATGGGAGTCCCTCGAGCAGGGCGTGTGGGGGTTGGAGGTGGTGTCAGGGCTGGCTGGACTCATGGGCGATGGCACGTGGCTGTAGTCATGGAGCATGGGACAGTGGCCTGGGTCTGGGGACGCAGGCTGAGGGGTGGGAGGGTTGGTCCCGCACAGCAACGGCGTGGTTCGCCCATCGACAGATTTGTATGACCTGAAGGGACAAAATCGTCCATGGTGAGAAGGAGACGCCATCTATAGTGTAAAATCCATTTCAACACCTCATAGTGTGTTTAATAACTATGGTAGTGACCTGCTGCCCCTCCTCTTAGCAGGAGCCAAGGCCATCCATGTCCAGCGCGCACGCTCCCCGTCCTCATAGGGCTGATGGAGCTGAATAAAGGCTGCGTCTGAAAGGTCCTCCACCTGCAGAGACACAAATCATCATCAGGACCCTTTTAAGACATTTTTAAAACCACACATAATGTAACTCTTACATATAACAACCAATGTGCAAAGGATAGTAACGAAAATCAGTAAAGATGAGAAGCATAAATAATTAAGAGTAAAATTCTTAATGAAAGTAACTAACTTTCTGTATTTTACTACAACAGGTTATTAACCTGGCTCCATTGTTAAAAAAACAGCCTAGTAGCAGTTACCACTTTGACCACCAGGTGTCATTGCTCGCTCACTGCCCGACATTAGCATTACATCCCGTCTCTTTTTGCAGATCAAATACTTATTACTTCTGACATGTGACGGGTGTAGTTCAGTGGATCCTAATGCAGGAATCTTAATCAATGAGTGGTGGTGCACACTTACCTCCCGTTCATTCTCCTCTTCAGTGATAGGCTGGGAGAAGATGTCCACAGATCGCCAACTATGAAAACAGCAAAATAAACACTAAGTACAGGAAAGCAGCACTAACAACAGGCTTCCCAATAACTCAGAAGAATATTAATACAAAGGTAAAAAAATGCCAAACGAGTTTCTGGGAGGTGTTCTACAGCTCCTGTGTTAAACAAAAGAAGCAACGCAGAACAAACATTCTGCTGTCACAGAAATTTACCTGGGCGTGAGAATTTCTTTGTACTGCAGCTTCTCCACTCTGGTGGTAGCTGCCACAGACATGGGGATCACTATGTTGTTGATGTCAAAGGAGCTTTCACCTCGCCTCCTCTTGATGGGCTGCTGCTGGGGAACACGGGGAGCAGGTAAACGTAAGGGTGACAGACATACAACAGCAACACACATGTAATGCAATTATGTCATTGGCCACAGGACTAAATCAACACTGTTGACGGTTCAAACGTTATTTGTTCAATGATGTGTTCACTGAGGCTATAGTTATTGCTGTTTGTGGTTTGGTCTTTTTAAAACAAGACAGTCTGTAAACTGACAACCACAAGGTTTAAAATGGAGGTTTGTTATTGATGAACAGCACAAAGCAAGATGGAGTCCAGTGCTTCCTTACTGGCGTGCTTGTGACGCTTTGGCTGCTGGGGCCAAGCGGTGTGGAGTTCTCTGAAGACGTGGACAGCTGGCGTGTGAGGGGGCTGTGAATGGACGAGGACGAGTGCATGTTGGCCAGATTTGGGCAGGGGCTGCTCGAGTCCTGGAAAAGTTTCGGGGAGGCTGGAAAAGAGGAGGCGATGCTAAGTTTCCTTCTTAGTTGTAGTTTAATTTTCCACACCATGAACCCGTTATCACTTATAAACAACTCACTGTCAGTCCTGTCCAGCGAGTGCTCTCTTAATCTCTTGCGGCTGTAGTTCTTGTCGTAGGGCCCTAAAGGGGTGGAGATGGTTTGCAGCCGCTCAGTCTTGCATACAGCCTGGCCCTCGAGTCTGGCTGTGTTCAGTACAGCGCTGCTGCTGCCCGCACTGCTTTCCGCTGTTCTTTGCTTCTCAGCACGGTTCTTATAGTGGCCCAGTCCTGCAACACCAAGAATCAGTCACATTTTTATTTTAGATGTGATCTGTCAGTTTCACAGTACATGATTCATTTAAATATTCTAAAACAGGTGACGGAAAGTATGTTTCTCCACTTAAACATAATTTCATCTACTGTAAAGCTGTAAAAATATAGTTTATCACTATTGGCCACTGTCTGTTTATCACAACTTTCTCTGCCCTGTAATATTATGGAATAAAATAGTTACTGTGAAAATCGCCCTGAGAGCTGCCATAAACACTGAACTATGAAAACCATTTCATAATAATGAGCTGAGTTTCTATGAGAATCTATTGGCTCATTTCACAGCAATGCATTTTGTCTGGTATTTATAGTCTGTGGCTTGGTCTCATTGGTACTTACTGACTGCCATAAGTGAGTTAGTGAACTTGTGCTTCTCTTTGGATGAGGAAAGCTTGTGTTTGAGGGAGAGCTTCTTCAGAGGTTTGCTCCTGTCTAGCGACTTGGTCTGCCACTGGCTCTTCATCACCTGCTGCAGACGGAGGCCTATACAAACGTCTGAAGGAGACAAAGAGGTTTCAGTCTTAGGTTTCACCAGTAGATTTGCCGGCTGTAGTTCAGCTTCAGCAATTCACAATGACATGCACAATTTATAATGAGATACCACTTTATTGTTGTACTTATTACAAAATAATTTGAGGTGTGGAAACCCTGAGAAATAAAAAGAAGAAAAATAAAGTGTTCTGAAACACTGAAATATAACACTTATTTCCAAGAATATGGCACCCATTGCAGACAGAAAAACTGAACAAATAACTAAACATGTTCTCTAGGAACTTCCTGGAGAGAATTCTCTGCAGCGCCACTCCTTGTTTGTCTTCCCCTCTAGATGTAAAGTAGGAAATGACTGTGTAAACTGAATTCTCTTTTGAGCGAGTAACAGAAAACTGACCGTCAGGGAAGGAGAGAATGGGGTGAATGCCAAAATCCAGTCTTGACAGGCGCTCCAGGGTGGGCAGTTCATACTGAGGATCCTCTCTGGGGGTGGGCCAGCCACCGCACATTACACAGCTGGGGTTAACCCTGCAGCTACACTGGATACAGCCGCTTCTCTGGGCCTGCAGGTGGACAAAAAAAAGGGGCTTTTAACTGTGTGAAGCTCAACTTAGAATTTTCATAATAACTTTGACATTAAAACACTATTGACTGGCTTCTAGAAATGTTCTGCAATGAGTCAGCCCAGAAAATATTTTCCTCTTCAAAGCCTTTTCCATCATGGTGACAGCATACCTGCATTGATAAATGGTTCTAATGCATGCAGCTAAATTGCAGATTAATTTATAAAGTAGAAACACTACAGGCAAAATGACACTTAAATGCAGCTTCAGTTAGGTCCTGAAACTACAAATGGATCATATATTATACTTTTCTGTTAATGTAGGAATAGCACAAAGAAATTTAACTGCTTTCTGAAAATTTTTCAATCTTAAATATACCCCAGAACCTAAAGCCTCAGGGTTGTGGGGAAAAAAGCATCAACAATCAGCCAATGTTTCTATTTTCCACAAATAAAACTTGTGGGTTGTCACAAGGGTGATTACTCTTCTTTGTTGTTTGACACTGAGGGCAGATGACCTACTTTTTCATAAATAAGTGAGCCATCTCTTATTTCCTCAGCTATTAGGTTTCAAATCAAGGAACGAATCAGCGAAGATTCAAACACACATGATTAAAGGTTCAAATCAGCGCTCTGAGGATTTTAACAATATTCACAGCATTTAATCTGCACTGACAAGATGCAGATGTGTGCACGTCAAGGAGCACAGAAAGTGAAGCTCACCTTGCCATTAACGTTGGGTACGGTGTTGGGCTGAATGAGCCGCCGCCGTCGACAGCTGACTAGTGGTCGCGTACGTGCAGCCACGCATGTGCTGTCATAGGCCAGCGGCTGCTGGTGCTTGGTGTCTGCACCCTCTGCCATCCTGCCATGATAACAACCAACACAGCAAATAAAAATACAGATATCCCAACATATTTGCCTCAATTTTATCTTTGTTACCTTTATTAGTTAACCAATATGAGAATATTTAAGGTTTATTTTATGTAAAGAGGGTCACAAATAATAAAAATGTTCACTATAAATCTGGTTGTTATTTTCTTAACTGATCAGTTATTTTTTTATATAAAGGCTTGCCACATTTTCCCAGAGCCCATGATTAAAAGTCTCATTTGTTTGTTTTGGACAGTGCAACAGTCCAAAAGCCCAAAATATTCCATTTATAATTATATCAAATAGAAAATTCTCACAATGGAGAAGCTTCAAAAATGACTCAAACTGCTTCCCAACTATCAAAACTGTTGCCAACTGACTCGTCACAACAATCATTTAATCTCAGTTTCAGATGCAGTAGCAACAGGAAAAATGGGCCCACCACTGAAGTCTGTGTTCATAATGGATTAATCTCCCAATCATCTTCTCAATCTATTAATGGTTTTGCCTAAAATTGTCTGTTATAATTTCCCAAAGCCCATCAAAAGAACTTAAGTTTACAATTACATGTAACAAAAAAGAACATTAAATCCTCACTAGTAGTACACTAACAGGTACTAGAATTATTTAGGGGTTTTTTTTTTGAGTGATTTAGTAACTAATTCTTGTAGCTCTATGCAACATCAGCATCTCATGATTTCAAATCTACAAAATCCAATTATCATGAAGAACTCCCCTCTTGTGTTTCTCAGAATCAGACTGAATTCTGGAAACTCTTCAGTGAGGTAATCATTATCAGCTGTACCTGCTGAGGACACCGTTAACCGGCTGTCCGTTTTGACCTTTCCAAGTGCAAGGCTCTGCGTTGGTGATGTGGGCGGTGCCTGTGTGCTCCAGCCGTTCTGGACCAACATCCTGCATCAACAGATAAGACAAAACCAGTGAGACTACACCCCATGTTAACTGGCGCAGGAACACAGGCTGACCAGCAGCACTTAGCAAACCCAGGATATTTAAGGAAACTACCTCACAGACAAAATGAACCATTCCAGTCTCGTGGCTTTGAATTATTCAGTATAGATTTGTGAAAAGAGCTGGGCTCTCCCAAAGCCTGAAAACCTTTTCTCTACAGTCATCAAGATGCACAGCTTGGAGTTCCTTCTTCACAAGCTTTTACACACAAATAAAGACAATTTCATGGTTTCAATGAAACTTAAGTTACTCTAAGACTCTGACACAACCTCCTTATTCCACACTTAGAAATGCATCATTTCTTTATAATATTTATGCAAAGATGCATTCAAGAAAAGACCTTTATGTTTGTGACCCAACAGCAGAGATGGAAAAGCAAATAACGAGGTTACCAGAAAATGAAAACCGTATCCGACTAACCCTGCGACATGGAGAAGTCTAAATGTAAAACCAGCAAGATTAGAGGCCACACCTTTGTCGTACTGGTCTGACAAACATTTGTATGAACAATTTAAACAAATCCACAGAGACATGTTCATCCTGAGAAACATTATCTGGAAATTATTTGGATATGAATGCTGAAGTATCTCATTATGCGCTAGTGCGTTTGTCTGATTCATTCAGACCTGAGGGACATGTGAAAAGACAATTTCCTGTGAACATTTAACATTTCATTTCCACCAGATGCTCTGATTTACAAGAACAAACAGGGTGAATGTTTCACTGATTATACCTAGGAATCAATTCATAAGTAAATGGACAGTCAGCAGCTCACATTTAAAACTACCAAGTGAAAGCTGGCTGTTTATTATTATTAATGGTTTTCACACTGTATTAATTAAATGGCAAATTAACTTGAATAGGCAGAAATGTTAATCAACATCTGAATGTGCTTTCATATGAAGCGCTAAGACTTTAGTTGTTTTTTCTGAGCATTCACTGCATGAAAAAGACCTATATTACAGCAGCATGCGTATTTTCAGCCTCATTTTTGCCCCTTAATGTATTGGCATTAACAGAGTTCTTAAAACTACTTTTTTCCTCCAGTGCTCTTGCGATTTCCAAATCATTACCATTATGTATCACTGGACAAAAAAAGTGAAGATAGAAGAAGCAATAATCACAAAAACATCCTGGTCACATTGACTAGGATTTAGCACAAAACGCTTAATAATATACAATACCCTGCACTTTTACTTGAATTGATGCACTGGATGTTAATTTGATTTACAATTTAAGCCCCAAGACAATACACAGAAGGCAGCAGTACAGGAAAATACACTCCTGTGCTTACCTGAGTATTTACAGGCTCTGACTTTACTTCCGTCCCACTTGCAGGCACTGCGCTGGGGGCAACACCTCCCAACTCCACTGAGCCCTGTAAAATCAAAACCCATGTGTTAGACTCAAAAATTAGCTTAAATACCCTTAAATACTCCCATTGATGTAGTGAACCAGAGCGCCACAGCAACTACTTCATCAAACAAGACTCAGCAGAAACACCTAAAGTTTTCTATTCTTGTGAGCACTGACATAACTGATAAACGGCTTTGTGCACATAAGCCAATGTGTCAGGGACACAGCTAAATTTCGCTCAACATATAACAAGAACAACAATGAGTTACTGACCTTGCTGGCGCGGATCTGTCTGTAGATGTCTGTCTGCTGTCGGATGCGGTACTCCAAGTCCGAGATGTGGGCCTGGAGCCAGTTCCAGTGGCTGATGATGGCAGCTCTCTCCATGGTGTAGCGGCTCTCCGCCCGCTTCCACCTGGGGGGGAGGGGGAAGTTAAAGAGGGTGTGAGTATGAGATTCTGGATGAAATGGTGCCTGATGATTTATACATTACAAACAGAGCTGCAACCGTCAGTCAATTACTCAGTAAGTCAGAAAAATGATCAACTACTTCGGAAAACACAATTCAAAAATGTTGTGTTTCTATAAAAACTGTAGTTTTCAGCCTTTCAGAAATCAGGTTCTAGCTTTTAGCTCATCGTTGACTCTTTATTAAATAGAATAAACAGAAAACACACAGATACACTGAGAGACACTAAAACTGATCATTTAGAGTGCATAATGTAGTGGGACTCCAAGCATTTCCCCTGTCAGACTGCAGAGGTCAGTGAATCATCATTATACAAAGCTCTTAGGAATGGCAACTGCTGACACCCTGTAAAAGCTTTCTAATCAAAAAACACTATGATCCAGCATGCATTATTAGTGTGAGAGACATATAAAAAAGGATATTTCCATTTCAGTGCTTTATTCCATGTTAAAGAACGAATACCAACTGAGAGCATAGTACTCCATTTTACCAGTATGACACACAGAATGGGCATTTCAAAGGCAGACATGAGAGGAAAATGTCTGCTCTTGCACTGTGCAGCAGTGACCACAGGGGGCGCTGTTTCATCAAAATACAGGCCGCAGTGACTGTGGCTGAACAATGAAAATAATGACTCAGATGGCATGCAGAGATAGATCTTGCACTTCTCTGTGCTTTCTCCTCCCCACACCCATCACTGTTTTCAATATTCAGTGGTCCACCAGGATGGAGGAAGTTGAGAAAGGGTAGTGCTGAGAGTGAGAGGGGAGATGGAAGGAGTGAAGGAAGAGGGTACTAAAAGAGGGACATCAAGGACTGGGAAGCTCTGGCAGCCTGGAGGGGAACAGACGGACTTTAAAAGCAATCTACAGTACACAGGGTGGTGGAGCGGGAGGGGCTCAGTCAGGGAAGAGTGCAGCAGACACTGGGATCACCAATAATCCAACCAGGAATCCTATTTTATTGTGGAGCTGAATGGAAGGAGAGTAAATATGGCTTTGACACAGACACCAGCCACCAATCACTGCAATGAAAGATGTCTTGATTTCTTCTTTTACTGAGCTGCAACATATAACCATCTATACCTCATCCGCTGCAACACGGTACCAAGGACACTGCTGCAAATAGAGCTGCAGTGTTTCCTGCTAATATTTCCTACTGCTATTCAGCACTCGATCCTGTTCTGCACAGATAAACATGTACTGTTCTTACACACGGTGGTGAACTTTCATGAAAATGCTGCAACACTCCTGAAAACGCCCATCTCTGGTACATCAGATCAGTGTACTGGTGATTAATTTGCATTCTTGAGTCCCTGTAGAGACTCATCCCTAAACAACACTGGTGGCGCAAAGTGTGTCGCACCACCTACTGCACAAATCACTCGTGAGCCGTGTGTGCCATGATTCACTGAGTGGTGGGTGGACAACTGGTCTACTAGAGCAAGGATGGGTCAGGTGCAAAGTCCCTCAGGTTGAACTGGAAATTGATCAAGGAAATCTCTACAAGAAGGAGGACTGCGGAGACCCAGGGGGGCACTGAGGCCTTATCAAGAAGAGGTGGAAAAGCAAGGCTATAGGAGAACATTGCACATTGGATCCAGTCCTGCAGTCTTTGGACTATATCATAATAACTGACACAGCTGCAGGAAAAACTAAAACTATATTTCCGTAAAGCACTGAGTCCAATCTTAATCATCAGAGTAACACAGGAGGATGAGGAGGAGGGGTTAGTCAGTCGGAAGCATTGAGAATCCCCTCCTTCTGACACTAGGATCTCCATCCCCCCCTAACCAGGACATATTTTCCTCCCCCCTACTCCCACACACAAAGCACCAGTGGCAATCACTACAGCCGCGGTTTTCTGGCTGTCAGCACATTCCCCATTGTGGTGCTTCTCTGGATGCAGCACATATGTTGTACGGTGCTAGGCACACTTCTACCATTCTGACCCTTCCAAAAACCAACACGACCGCTCAAAAACGTGGCCAAGCTCTGCGCCAAGAACCAACCGCCCCCAGCAGGACTGAGAGCAGGTTGCTGAGCCGGCCGATCCATCTACACCTGATACCTGCCTTCCACTGGAAATTTACCACGAAGACAGGACACACATGTGAGAATCTATTATTTAACAAAATGTTCAGTCTGTTATTGTCATACTATGCTTCAAGTGAAGAATGCACAAAATCATATTTCTATCAATACACTGTGCACTTCGTCAATAATTTGATCATCTTTGGTTAAATTTGCACGCGGTTAATTGTCTCCTTCCCTCCTCTACTAAAACTGAAGGAGGATGTATTTCCTTTCCATATGGAAACAAAATTGGCTTGTAGAAGGAGACTTCATTTTCTATTTTGGTTAAAGCTTATAAAAAGCTGCATAATTAAGTTCTATATATTCATATACACAAAAGCCAAGTAACTAACCTGCACTGCCATTTAGAGTGCATAAATGCAAGACTCCTGAATGAAATGATGAAAGTACAAACATAATACTGTGCCTAACACTACATTAACAGTTAACCCTGACTGCACAACAATTTAATTACCACTATGTTGTATAAGCAACAGTTTTATTAGAATACACTATTTCACAGTTATTAAATGGGATCAGCCAAGCCTCACAAGGTGTGTAACAACATTAAAAATCTCTCTAAGCCCTACAAGACAGTTTTTCCTATTCTGATGAACAAACAACCCTTTCAGTATACATTTATGAATACATACATACATACTCAAGACTGAAAAAAAAGTAGAAGAACTTGTAATACCTACACCCAATGACAAAAACATATTCCAGACAAAAGCACCACCATAAATATAAATGAAAAAAACCAAAGAACTGAGGTGCCTCTAAAATGAGCAAAATACAGTCGCCCAACTTTGTGTCCATGACAGTCTTTGGTGTGAACATCACCTCTGCCCAGCTGTCCCCTCTGGCACCTTTATACACAAATATAATACAGGCAGTTCTGAGTTTCAGCTGGAAGTTCAGCTTTCATCTGTCCCCTTTTCTTGTCTCAGCACAGTGTGCCAGTCATTCAATTCACACATTTTGCTCATGCTGTCAATAAAGAGAGGGTAATGGTCTCCAAAGCTGTCAGGATAACTCTTCAAACCTTCCTGCCACAACAGTTAAGCACTGCACACTGCAAAAAGTCATCTGCAGACCATGAAAAACAGGATTAAATAAGGAAGGTTTTATGCAGGCAGTATTTTGTAACTGCAGTGACCTTTACAGTAAGGAAGTGCCGAGTAGCTACACAGTTTATGAGGAAAAAACTTTACTCTAGGGAATAATGGTAGATAGGAGACGAGGTAAAGCAAAACAAATGGCTTCCTGTACAAAGCAAAGTAAAACAAATTTGCAAATATGTTTCACAAACCATTCGGTCATCATTCATGCTCAGTTACGAGAACAAGGAAAAATCAAAGCAGCAGCTGTCATTTTTATATCTTTGTTCTCCAGAGGCAAGGATTTTCAAAGCACACTGAAGAGCTGAAAGATATCATTGCAGAGTCACAAATGTGTGGATCTGGTCATGCTGTTTTGCCAGAATGGCTAACTGGAGTTTCACAGGACAGCTGGTTAAACTCATCCTGTACAGGAAGATACGGCCTGGGAGCCAGGATTGTGGATGAGGAAGACCGACGGGCCGAGGGTGTGGGGCAGGAAAAAATAAAGTGGGCAAAATCAGCCGGAGAGTTGCAGCAGTCATTACATAAAAGAGGGGGGTTATGTAACGCCAGCGGGTTTGTGATGAGGAACTTGGGTCGAGCTAAACACATCCAGATGTGTCAAACAAGACAGAAACCTATACAGGCGCTCGCATACATACGGAAATACACACTGCAATGAAAAGAGGGATAAAACACAGCTAAGCTACTCAAACTGCAGAGTAATGCTGAGCCATAAGCATGAAAGGCACGCTGTAGTCTCACCCAACCTAGTTACCCTAATTCACAAGCAGCAGACTGCCTCACTGCATAAAGATCATACAAGCAACGTATACTCTGGATCATCTACTTGTACTATAGTGCAGAAAGAAAAAGTGCTTAACTTTATATTTTGGTGAGCACTAGATCACAAAATTTCAGGCATTTTCATTGTTCAGTGTATGAGTCATTATGTAAGATTTGAGATTTCCTGATGAGCATTATTATTGACTCAGAAACAAGAAACCATGCCCACTCTTGTATCAACACAGAGCAGCCCATGCTCCAAGAAACATGTCTAAAGAACAAGCCTAATCTCAGTTAATATCTAATTCTATCTACAGTCTTCATCATTTTGCAGTTGGCATAAAAGGAGACTTGCATTAACCTTTATTTCTGAAGCTAGCAGCACCCACACCCTGCTAAAGGCCATTATGGACATTGCATTCACAGAAAGACACATTGGATAGAGCAGAAAAGCCTGCTGCATAAGCACAGCAACAGATGTTGGCTCTCCCCCAATCCTCTAAGATACGGGAAACCACGTCTACAGTATAGACAGGGACAACAGGATTAGTTGTAAGCAATGCGCTGTATCCAAACAAGCAGCCCAAATAGGTTATTTTCCACACTGCCGTCAACTCGGCTGACGTTAAATAATTGAGGTGCTGCTGCCTGAAGAAGACATTACATTGTATGTAGCCCGGTGTAGCACTGTAAACCATTAATTGGTAACCGAGACCAAATGTCAGTTTTGAGAATGTGGCATTATGGTTTTACATACGCACAGCCTAATTCCTGAAAGACTAACATGTTCACAATAAGGTATGGTTTCTCTATGCGGTTGAGTTTTTAACTTCTTGTGGGTTGAAGGATTACACAAAGTGCATCTTCCAGCTGCTTATGACGGCCTTACAGAAGAACAGTTTTAAATATCTAAGCCAGCTTTCACTCAGAATTATTAGACTTCTGTGTGCTACCACTTGGCAAACATTCACGAAGCTATAAATTATGGGTGCTTTTGACAGCAACACAAAAACTCTCATGTCTTATCTCAACATGTCTTATTTAAGAGCATCTGACAAAATTAATGTAACTCTAAATTAAAATTGCATAATTTCGCTGCATTATGTAACAAAAAATACAGGCCAACATCCTGTCTTTGCAAAACATGGCTGAAATAGCAGTCAAGTACTTGACCCAGGTTTGGGTCATTTCTATAAGTGAAAAACAGCTTTGTTTAACAACTTCTGAAGGGAAGGCAACGTCTCAATATTTGCTTCAACAGGCTGTTATGTGGGTCAGCACCTAAAGATCCTAGTTACTGGTTAATCAGTTATAAAATTAATTCAAAGCTTACTGATACTTCTGTGCGATTTAATAAAGAACTGATAATAAAGACACACTGTACTACATCACTAACTATATCTGTATTATATTTAATGCATTTTGCATTAATTGCAAACACCCAGAGTCCCTTGCTCTAAACCAAAGCATGTAATGAGAGAACTGAAACACAATTACTGTGCATGCACAAAACGGCTTGAGAACCTGTGTGCAAATGCTGCGTCAAAGCGATGCTACAAAACAGTTAAAACTTAAAATCAACCAACTACTTGTGAACATCTTAACAGCCTTGACCTAACCTTAACCTTAGTCTAACATTTATATTTAGGAGATGTACTTATCTTGTATTTGTTCACAAAAATCTACTTATTTCTAGCTTTGTGACCCTAAGAGAGCTGACCTTCTCTGTATAACTACTCCACAGTATTCAGGTTTACTCATTGTGGAAAGCACCCTCAACTTCCAAAGCCCTCTAGATATGTGCCTCTTTTCACTTTCATTACAAAAATAGGACAAAATATTATTTAATATGGCAATAATAAAGAATGGTGATGAATACTTCATATACTGTCAGTCATTTACTTAGAATTGAATAACTGTACACCTGGTTCTGTCATTTAAAATACTGGATCAAAAGATGCCGAATATTAAAAGGGCTTCTATCTAGATATGGGGATTAAAGCTACATTACATGGCCAAAATAAGAGGGACTACTTTGCTTACAGTAAATCTGCTAGGGTACGGCATTTACTCAGACACAGCCATCCTATTTTTTCACCTGAAATGCTTTAGTTATGACTAAAGAATAACACACAAACAAAAAATTATAAAATTTCAACAGTTCTTGAAAATTACTAACCACACTCTCCAGTCATGGTAGTTCACATATCTTTTTCATATTGAAACATTATGCCCAATTTTCAGTGTTAAAAACATCCTCACTGAAGATCCACCCTTACTTTCTTTGATAATTACTTCTATACAAAACACTTTGTTTACATAAACTATTCCTTATCACGTATCAATACCTCTCACTGAGTTAGTTACAGGCCACAGATTAAGCTCACTGTCCCTTCTCCTTAAAAATGATGAAGTGCAAAGACTGGCCCAATATCTTGTTTAAGATACCAAACTATCACTTTTTAAACCTTTAAGACATGCAATGAACACACACAAGCTTCCTGTTGGGTTATGAAGATATTTAGGTCAAAGGGCTAAAGTCAACACAGGAAAGGATAATACAAATCAGTGTTCTTAGCTACTTTGTTAATAATCTACCCAATCTTCCACAGGTCAGTAAGTCCATTAATGCTGCTGGTCCACCTGCTGCATTTTCACCTTCTTACAAACACTAATGATGCAGAAATGTACTCTGACGTGAACTTCCCATGGAATACATTTGCTCAGTCGTGTAAAAAACATAAAACCCACACCTTCTGCAAAACCACCACCACCACTACCCTCAACTCCAGGTTTCTCTTGGTTTCAGTTTAAATCAAAACATTCACAGGCTCCGTGGGCGCTGACGTGTTTGCGCTGCAGATAAACAGAACATTCGGTTTCAGCCTTGGCCCTCTCAGGAGGAAGTGCTGTGTGACGAGGAAAGAGTGTTTTACTTTCAGACCATTCGAACCTGCGCATTTTCCACAGAGTGATACCCCCCTCCTCCCAAAATGAGTACACATACTCTTTGTCCAACTGGTATCTCTAACCCTCCCTAGAGCTTGGCCCAACCTCTACTGAGGCACACCAGGTAGTTATAATTGTCACTAGCACCTGCTAGGCCTGAGCTGCATGTTGCAGAGCCTTGAGATACAGGGACTTTGTGCCCCAAGCACTGTGGAAATTTAAGAATTACATAAGTTACTTGGGAACAAGGTAAGTGTAACAGATCATTATAGTAAACTCTCAATGAACCCTATAGTGGAGGTTTCCTAAAACACTTCTGCTGCTTTCAACATCCAACCTGAGCTTTAGCAGTGAATTCTGCTTAGTACTTTTGCACAGCTTTAAATAAGCTTTCAGTGGGTGAGGACACTTTTACTTACATTTTGACATGACGCTGCTCAATGTCCGCTCTGGAAAGCTCCTCCTCCTCCAGGTCAGAGTCCCCACCAGAGCTACTTTCTGTTACGTCTGAGTCAAAGGCGCTTTCTGCTGAATGAAGGTTAGCTGTGCCACTCAGATACAGCCTCTCCAGTTCCAAGGGCATGGACCCACTTTTCAGGAAGCGACCGAGGCTGTCTCTGTTGTTTGAGGAAGAATGACGGCCAGTCCTCCATGTAGCTGTGGGAGTTGCCGTGTCTGATTTGCGGTTACCAACCAGTAGCCGGTTAAGAGCTGAGTCCAAGAACCCACCCAGCTGCTGCTGAACGTGCCTTTCCACCTGCTTGGCCTGTACCACCTGAAGACGTTTACGCAGACGCCGTAGCCGGTTTTCAATCTCAGCTTGGCGGCTGCTGTTGAGAAGGGTGCGCTCCCTAACATGAGCGTCAAGGGAGTCCGAAGAAGAACTACAGGGTAGAGGAGGCTGTGGTGCAGGTGTGCAAGACGGGGAGCCCTGCTGGCTGCTACCTGGTCTCTCCTTATTTGAACCCTGTGGCTGACTGGGTGTGTATGAATCAGCCTCCTCAAAACTCATTTGTTCAGTGGGGTTAGGGCTGTCATGGGTAAAGGGGGAAAGTGCAGCCGACTGAAGCACAGGCGGTTCTAGATTTTTTACATCTGAATTTTGCGAAACCCCAGGGGAATGCTTCTGTTTATGGGTTCCTTTCACCGGGATATGCCCTGATAAGGTAGCCGTCAAGGTCTCAGAGCCTAAGTGCAGGTTATGGGACTGAGAGTCTGTGGTGGCAGAAGGCTTATCCCCATTTACTGCCACCACACAGCCAGAACCAGACATAGTAGCCAGCTTCTTGGCCAGGCCATTGACAGGTGCCATGGGCTGGCCACCTCCGTTAGTGCTGCCACTCATGAGGCTTTTGAGCTGGCCGCTAGAGAGTTCTATCGCCTGCCTCTTCCTCAACACGAAGTCTCCTCCGCCGTTGAGCAGAGAGCTGGGCAGTATTCTGTGGCTTTTCAACACAGACTGTTTGATGAGCACTCCTTGCAGCTTGATTGACTCTTTAGTTGAAGGGACAGATGTCACATCAGAGCATAGGTAAGAAGCCACCAGTGGCTGGAGCTTACCCAGGGCCTGGGCCTGGACCACAGAGTCGGATTGGGGTTGCTGTTGCTGCTGTTCTTGGTCGCCACCACAAAAGTCAAGGGGACACTCTTCGGAGGCGGCCTTGCACTTAGCAGGGCCGCTGCTGTGGATAAGGATGTTGCTGGCGTTACTGTTGTTCTCTGCACTGGCTGGTGAGAGACTTGAGGATGGGGCAGCCAATTTGAAGCGGATGTGGTGAGCTTCGGCTGGGGCGTCGGTGAGAGCGGGCGCCATCGCAGCCATGCAGTGCAGAGGGACGGGCACCGCGGCCTGCTCCACACCACCCGCTTACTGCCCCACCTAAGGACAGCCTGGACACAGGGAAGAGAAAATAAAAACAAAAAGGAGAGGATAAAGTTAAACAGCAGTCTAACAACAGTACTCAAAAATACAATAAAACCTTACATCATCAAATTTTTTATCCTAGTTGATGTGGGAGAGTGTTGTTGTATCAACAACTCACGAGTTGCATTTACAACCTTGTACATTGAGGGACGCATATGATGTAAACAAACATATACAGACACTACCCAGACCATATTCAAATGTTTTGGATTTAATAATGAGACCAAGCTCTACAATTTAAATTTAAATAAGTGAACAGTTATTCAGAAAAATGGCAAAATAAGGAACGAAAACTAAATTGCTAACCTAAAAATATATTAAAGGACTGTAAATAAAATACAGCCATGTGAACTCAAGAACTTCCTTTTACACCAGTAAACAAACAAAAAAACAAATAACGATTTACCTATTCTGCTTAAATATTTCTTAAATGGAAGGAAACATGAAAGCAGGCTGTACATATAAAGAACAATACATACAGACGAAATACCTGCATTACAGGTTCTGTAAGTCTTTGCAGTAAGCGGAAAATTACTAACTGCCACCTAAATAAAAGTAGCATTTCCTAAACATTTGGGACAAAATATAATGAATGTAAATACCACTGCTTAACACGTTGAACATACTAATGGGCAAATCTCAAGCAAATGTCTACAACCCATCTAGATGAAAGCCTAATCAAATGAACTGGTGACTCACTGACATTTCATTGACCTGCTTGCTTCAAGCGTTGCTAAAAATGACCCTTCAAAGCAACAGGAGAAAAACATGAATTAAAGGAAAATCTGAGATGATCAAATGTACTCTTATCTTTCTGCCCGTTCACTCAGCTCTCACCAAAGTCCAGAAAATGTCATTTCATTCACTGTAATCACAATAATGCATTTGTCTACCGAGAACCTCCGCTAAGATCTGAACGATACATGATACAGAAACATTAACGATATGCACTGACCTTGGAAAGTGGGATGCTAACAACATAAATGGAATACCAGCAGGCATCTGAGCTAAATCCAAGGCAAATAAATAATGTTCACCTACACCCATGCATATATGAACGAGCAGTTTTTCCCTAGAGAGATCCTCTTTGAGAAATAAGCATTGAAATGATTTTCTGATGAAGTAAGAAACTGGAAAAAACAATGCAAACTGTCTAAACCCCACTGCCCTACATGTGCCCTGGCAAGTCTGTGTGCAGCAGGGCTCCACACAGGCAGTGTAAGTAGGTGGATTTAGGCCCTAGCATTAGTCCAAAGCACATGATGTCATCCTGACTAGGTTCCTGTGTCAAATTCAGCTGAACCTATTAAACCTTCCCAATTTCCCAAATACTAACGCCAGCAAAATGATTAACATATTAAATGTTCAAAAGGGACGTCACTTGTGTCATAACGTGTTGATTCAGAGGTTAAATTATGGTTCACACGTACTGCCTGTATATCTAACAACTTCTTAAAAGCCCCCTTCAAATAAAACGGATAAAAGCGAGCTGCATCCCCGCGTATCGTCTGCAGGGTCAGATGAATGGGGGCTCAGTATTTCACTGCAGTTTCTAGTCAGCGCGCACTACGCCATGTTGGTATTTCCGAAGCATATTATGCAACGCAATTCATCTACCTAAACCGCCCATTCCGCTTTAAACACACGGAGCGTGTTCATGCAAGGGGGAAATTAAATAGCTAAACTCGGTAAACTGTAATTTGCAAGCATTACAACAACAGTGTGGATGTAAACTGGCTGACAAGAGGTGCGACAAAAAAAAACGTCCACATCCAACATTAGCCAACCACAACGTAATCACCAAAATGTCTTCCTGGTGTTTACAAGAATATTTGGACATATAAACCAGAACCTGGTGCTTCGGTCCGGGGTGTGCAGGTGTAACAACGTTATTCCATTATTCTATAGCTCCTGTAGCGGAGATCTATACACAGGATGAGCGTTTGTACCACTGAGTCGTGCCACTAACAAAAAAGAAAAGCGATCACCAGATCAACAGAAAGATAATTATCTCTCTAAACCCTGTCACTTTATATACACTGCGTGCAAATTAATGCGCTTCGCCCGTGGCTAACGTTAGCTCGGGAAAGCTGCTGATGCAAGAAACACAACCTGCTCGCAAGCTAGCCAGCTGCAGTCAAACGCTACCTAATCACATTATAGACCATTTTATAGATTTCGTTTTAGATGCCCATTTCTATTCTCTCTTTTTTTTTTTGCAGAAGCCGCCTTTCGGCTTTACGCAAGCCTCGTTTGGCAAGTAAACATTTTAGTCGGCGACTACGCAACCTACGCTCCTCTCGGCGATAGTTTATGTCAATGACGCCCAGAGCAATATGCAACGTTATGCATTTAAAAGCCACAGTAACGCGTGCACCAGCGTCAAAGTTAATTCCGGGTCGCGAAACAACACACACACGTACATATTTCTCGACAACAACATGACACCTTAACTCATTACTGATCTCAACTTGTTTTACACAGCGCTCTGAGACCCGCTGCACAGCGCAGACACGGTGTGCATTGCAATTAGACTAAGGAAACAAACAGCGGCTGCCTGTTGTTGTAATCTATGGCGGCCGTCCTTTGTTCTGCCGGAGTACAGCAGCGTGTGGGCTCAGAAGTAGCACATAACGTTAATGCAGATATGTCAAAAGCTAAGAAGTTGGGAGTAGACCGTACCCGTCTGGCTAGCTCGCTAACAAAGAAAAAGGAGGAACCTACCACGTGACGAGGTTGCACTATCCGAGGGAATTTCGGCAACAATCCCCTGCAGTTTTTGGTGGAAAAAAACCAAGGGTGTTAACACAAAAAACGCGCCTCGATTCGATCACTCTGCCATTAATTAATCCAAAAATGCAGCCAGATCGCCGAACGGGGCCCGGTTTAACGAGCCGCTCGGGTCCGTTCCGGATTCAGGCAATGGGCGAATCAACGATCTACACCTTGCTCGCCAGCTAGCTCGGCTCGGCTCGCCTCGCCGCTACGGCGAATATAAGGCAAGGCCGTGAAACTGTCCTTTATACTCCAAATTACTTCAAATGTGGACGCTTTCGCGGCAATCCGTCACCAAAAAATCCGATTCTCAGTAAGCGAAAGGTAATCCGGATGGCAGTTTGTCGAGAGCCCTTTTCTCTCGTTTTAGGGAGAGACGCTTAGAAAATGGCGGCTAGCTCCTCTCCCTCGGATTTGAGTCTGACAAACATAGAAGTGCTGCGTGTGTGTGTGCGTGTGTGTGCGTGCGTGTGCGTTACTTGCTGGTAGGCGGGAGACATTTCTCATAGTCACCACTAGAGTAAAGGGCAGATAAGAAACGACATAAAAGCTCAAAAGAAGATACCACAGGAGGGCATTCTCTCTTCTGCACTGGTTATACAAGCTGCTGCTGGTTACACTGGAAATATTGGTATTTACTGGGTTTTTGGGAGAACATGGGCTGACAGTTAGCCAAATTAAATTTAGGACATTTTAAGACCTACTTAGTTATTGTGCTTGAGTAAAAGTAGTATTAGTTGAGTGCACTTGGTAAGTTTACATAAGTAAAAAGCATTGGAATTATAATATAGTAGTGAAAGTGAAATTACTTATTATGCAGAGTGGCTTATTTTGAAATATAGTTATGATTAAATGCTACTTTCATATTGCAGGTGCTAAAGGTAACATGGTGGAGGAAAAATTATTTATCTCATTAAATGAGAGAGTCTTGAGTCATTAAGTGATAATACTCAAGTGAAGTCCGAGCACTTGCTTTCTACTGTTAGAAACTGTCAAAAGTATGACAGTACAATGTAAAATACTAGTAAGAACAACTTGCAGTAATGTGTGATCATATTTCCTGCAGTATATACTATAAATATCATTTATATAATCAAGGCTGGACTACCAGATGTACTACATATCACTCAGGCCTCAATTATTTACATACATTTTTTTTTTTTCAAATTGCTTCAATTCTTCAGTGTGCCAAATAATTATTAACACACATACAAGCCTGGGTAAGGTCGTTTTAGAAGTACAGAAGTACTGTAAATCTGTTGCCAACAATTACTCTCATTAGCAATAGGACTCACAATTATTTTCTTTAATAATAGATTGTTCAGTGTATTGTAAGGTGTTAAATTCAGTTCTTTTTAACACTTTAAACCCCACAAGACACTTTGACTCTTTCTGACTATATGTACAGTAAATATCTTATATAGTTTAAGCTCTGTGTTTGATCAACATTAACCAATATCACTGTGTAAAACTGATTCTCTGTGATATTAAAAAAAGTTTTGACCTTTACTTTGTTGAATGCTGCGGAAACCCAGCTCTAAACTGCTAAATAATAATAAAACTAATGATAAATAACAGGGGTGACTCATTAAGCTTTCCGTTTCTGTTTACCATTACGAGAGAGGGTGTCACCCCTTGGAGAGAGGCAGAGTTCAGTTGAAACAGCCTGTTCGGCTGTGTCAGTTTACACAGGAAGTAGATCGCCCACCACTACGGCAGCCTTTGTGAAGGTGCAGCCAGTGGCCACTTGAAGGCGCTCTTTTCCACATGACTATTATAAAAGCATCCATGGTCCAAATACAGTATAATGCAACACCATATACTGTGTAAAACAAAACTTAGAGTGGTGCACATGGAAGCAAATGAATCAAATATAATGCAATTATTTACTGTTAGTCTTTAAATTCTGTTTCTGTTTAGTCTTGTAGTAGTTTCACAACTAAATATGTTCAGGCACTGTTTTATACTTTTGATAGTAGTATGTTTTTCCTACATAACCTTTTTCTAATTTAACTAACGGAGCTAAGGTTTGAAGTGCTAAATATTGTCTAACTGCCATGAACCGGTCCCATATGGTCTAGCGGTTAGGATTCACCCAGGCGACCTGGGTTCAGCCCCCTGTTCTCATGACTAATAAATCAGACTTGTGTTTAAATAAAGATTTGTGCTGGCTGATAAGAGAATTAATCCCTTTAAATTTGTCAGCTTGAAACTCAAAAATTAAGAATTCAACACATTCATTTTAAATGCCGAGTGTTTTTTTGTTTTTTGTGTTTTTTAGCTCTGCAATGATGAGAATTACATGTGACACAGAAAACCTTCTCAGTGTTTTTTATTTGTCTGAGTTGCTTAGTTTATATATAGAGATTATGGCTTGATGTATAAACCTCTCAACTTAACTTAATTATTTGAATTAAATATAACATTTTGGATGTATTAACAACCCTGTTTTGTGTTGCTTCTCACAAAGACTGATTTAACACGTACATCTCTCAACTTACTTTTTTTACACTAGGGACGTATAAATGTCTGTGTTAATTAACCTTTTTTGTGTTGCGACTGCTCACGCTTATCAAGTTTATCTTATGTGACTTTAAAACAAACAACTGTTCATCCCTTCCTGTGCACTAGAACAATTTCCCAGTAAATTAGATGTTTACAATGTTGGGTCATTGGATGAGTAATATCATATAAATGTTTACAGGAATGACATAAATGATTAATTTAGGCCTGGTGTTTTCCAGAGATGTTACAAAAGTGTGACTTGCACTTTTCTTAAGTAATGCAAGTGCCACTACGTTTTCTCCAGGTTATGCATTGCCTCTGTGCATTATCAGATTTGCATGTATAACAATTATGTAATAATCAAGG
>JAUBNQ010000011.1:16862979-16879661 GCA_032353495.1 Ctenopoma kingsleyae
TTTTTTTTATGAGGGGGGACCCCGCATATATTGGTATCAGTTTATATCGGTATCAGAAATTAAGAGTTAGACAATATCAGTATATCGAATATCGGTAAAAAAGCCAATATCGAACATCCCTAGCTGCAACTATTGATTTCCATTATCAAATTTACAATTCAGGAACCTGGAAAGAAATAACTTTTCAGGGCAGCAGGATTTTTTCTTTTTGAGTAACTACAAATAGAAATTCAGGGACACTTTTAGCATTTAGCTTGAAGCACTGCTGTGCCGATGTACAGTACAACCCTGCAGAGCCCCTAGCTAAGCTACCATCTGTGTTTGCACATGAACGAATGTATGTTAGTTGTAAAAAAAAAACATCTGGAGAAACTGAGAGAAACAGAGGAGGGTGATAGTTTCAACAGATAAGATGGAATGGATGAATGGAGGCTTCATTTGTGCAGAACGCAGGAGCTACACTTTATCCTGCACATTTGTTACTCCATGCAAATGTATAGATAAGAGTTATGCTATCTGTTCGTCAATGTGTTACATGCATGTCTTTTTTTTCCTTTTCCATTTGTGCAACTGGGTCAAATTACTAAACTGAGGTCATGTATCAAATCCATGCCATGCACAACCTTAAAAATGCTGCAACTACACCCAGTAACAATACTAATACAAATAATAATATGTTTCTAATGATATTAATAATAATATGATATAAGTAGCATTTCTGCATACATATTAATGCTCTTGTGCTATTCTGAGAGGGTTTCACCCCTCATTTCTCCACGGAGCCAAATTCGGGCTGACAATGTCATAAAGCGTATAAAGTGATGTCACTTATGTCGACACATGACAAGTCTTAATTGTGCCCTAAATAAAAGAGCTTCAGGCTTTATCACTCAATTCCCTGCAACAACAACACCAACAGCCACCAAAAGAGAGAGTCGAAGCACCAGAAGATGGGAAACAAAGTGTCTGAAGCAGAGGGAACATAAAGTATTGGATGTGAATCTGCTTACCTCACTGTTTAGGAAGCAGTAAAACACTGACACGAAGAAGCCCTGAGAAGAAGAGAGGAACAAAAATTCATCAGAATGGACGGCTTTCAAAACATCAACAATCCTGTTTTAATCACATATGCTTATCATGCACGCGTGATTAAACATTCACTTAATCACGTTTGAATAGAAACCCAGTAATTTAGTTGTCAAATCATTACAGTTATTGAGTCTTTTTATGAAACAAATCCACCCACACAGAGATATTACACATTACAGTGTGTTTGTCTGCAGCATAAATCCTACCTGGAAAGATTCCAAGAATGAGTTAAAATATATAAAGACGATTTGAGAAATCTCATCTTCCCCGGGGTTGACAAAAAACAGCATATAGGTGATTCCCAGGAGAGGGAGAAGCACCAGTGTAGCCTTCACAGCTTTCCTGCAGATTAGGACAGTGTTGATCAGACAACCATGACAGAAAGAGTAGCATCTACAGGCACAGTTGTCTTCACGTCAGAGCCAGCAGCACACTGTAATCTTGTTTCCCCTCACCACTTGATCCACTGATCAAGTGTTAGACATGAATGATTTAAAGTGCGTATATACAGCAGAATCTGAAATGTGTCTTTCTTGCAGACGCAGCAGAATATATTAAATTTACCTGTACTGGATTGTCTCTGACGTGGTAGAGGCTCGCAGTTTGGTCATTAGGATTCTCACGATGTTGAAGAGGAAAATGAAATTGATCTGTGGGAAATTCAACAACAGCAGTGGAAGATGTTATAAGAACTGGAGATTGGAGTCTAAGGTTAAAATATTACTGCACAGATACATTAGTGTTTCTCCTGCCTCTGTGTTCCTGCTCAGCCTATAGATTTAACACTGGGACATCATCCAAATAAAAACCACTTTCTGCGTTCTAGGATTATAAAATCATGCCTTTGTTTGCTGCTCGCGCCCTACCATCAATTTTAAAAATGTCTTATTTTTAATGGAAGTCTATGGGGAAAATGCTATTACTGCTACAGTGCAGCAAATGGCTGCCAGAGCTCTCATAATACAGTCATGGTTTTTAGACCAGTGTTTTGACCCTACTGTCTTCATCAGAGTCAAAATGGCAAATGCATTTTTTAGTCAGCTGAAAATACGTCACATTGTCATTGTTCATTAGTAGATAGTTGAGCAGGACTTTCAATCTGCTGGATCCAAATGTCCCATCCTTGGCGGGTTATGTGATGAACAATTTCTTGGGCCAAGATCAGTTGCCAGGCAACCAGTAGAGACTTCAGGAATTTACTGGTCCAGACCAAGAAACTGTTTGCAAATATAACCCCCCCCCAACCGCCAGTCCATCACACCACAAACAGCCGTCCATACCTGCACTACAGTATACACAGTTCAGAGACACTTTAATTAATTCTGCAGGTCTTTCCATGGTGGACTGAAAAGCGGCGCACTGCGCGCTGACATCTGCAAATCATACACGATATCCTGGGAACTGAGAGATAGCTTGCAAATCCGTCTCTTGTTGCCATATGTGGACATTCACCATTCATGACATTCATCAGTGATGGTGAGTAACAAAGCAGGGAGAGAGAGTAAAGTTAATTTCTGTTGAGCTACATGCTGGCGCTAGTTTGATTGTATGTCCCATGAATGTGCTCAGAAAACCACATGAACTCTATAAATTGGGACAAAAAATGTGGGTTAGCCTGGCTAGTTTTCATTTGGTCACATCTAATATCTCTCTCTTTATATTATGTTATGTTTCATGCTTATGTGATTAAGTTTCACAGTGTTTTACATGATAGTGAAGTTGTTGGATCAGCTCTTTCCTCAGTCGCTGGTATCGTTTCCATGGTAATTAATTAATTGTGGAGATTCCTTTAGGTGCTGATAGACACATAAACATTCATGTGCCAGGCGCACCACCTCAGCGATAATACTGTCTCTTAATGTGTGGCAGTGTTTCCTGTTCTTTAAATTAATCCAAATCTAAACTCACACTTCATTTGTCATGTTAGTGCTTTACTTGCAGTGAGAAAAAGAAACTAGTTGTTTATTTCTTGAATTAATGAAAAAATTAGTTGTTTTAGTGCCTTGTTAGCTTGCTAATTAGCATAAGCTAACATAAACACTACATTAACATGTACATTGATGTTACATTAAAACCTGGTAACTATTACGAAGACGTTACTCATGTAAACAACAGTACAGTATGAGCACAAATCAGCCCCAATAAACCACCTTTCTTATCAAAAGCCAGAGAGATCATAATTCATCTGCTTTTTCCTGCTGTTTGGTATTTAATATTAATTTTAATTATAATTATACTTATTTAATTAAATGGCATTTATAAACACCAACCTAAACGTTGTTCTGCTGAAAATAAAATTAATATTAAACACCAAACAGCAGGAGTTTTGTATTTGTTGACAGTAAGAAAAATATAATGCCAGCCTGATCCTTTAATTCATAAAACAAAGTGAATGTTCTTTGAGTATATTTTTCCACAATGTAATGAATGACAAAATCAGTTGCTCATGTGATATGTATGAGTGATGCAACATGGGAGCAAAAATAGCCATTGAAATACTTTCCAGGACCGGTTGACCCGACCTTGGCCTGAGCAGATGTATGGCAATTTTTCAAGAACCATAATTCTACTGGTCTTCACTTACCACATGGATTAGTGCTTATGTTTTAATAACATCCTGTATTATTTCATTATAGCTGTAGCCTGGATCACTTTGTTGCTGACATAAAAAACCATTGAGGTTAAGGCACAGAAAGTTCACAACCACAGCACGGCGACAAGAGATATCACAAATATTCTGGTGACCCAGCGATGATCCTGCAGGTTCAAGTTCTAGGGAAAGAGATAAAAGCCAAAGCAAACGGGCTATAGTAAGCAAGACAGGAGAATCTATAATGAAAGTAGCAGGGAGATATTGAAGGAGGCAGATGTGTACTTTAAGGGAGAGTAAGGCAGGGCTGACAGAAACATAAAGTGCCTCTTGAAAAGACAAGAGAAGATAAGGGAATGTGCTGTTTCTGACAAGTAAGAGAAGGTCACTCCACCACTGGAGACCCAGCAGGGCGAAAACAGTTGAAACTGAGCAGAGAAATGGCCAAATCGCCTCAGCGAGGGGAGTTCTAGTAGAGGTAGTGATCAGAGTGTGGGTGCATGCATGTGGGTAAGGACTGAGGGCAGTATTTTGGGAGCCCGGCCAGGAGGGATTTAGTGTAGTCCAGACGAGAGATGACTAAAGCTTGTACAAGGAGCCGGGCTGAGTCCCTGGGCAACCTGCAAAATCTGCAGAATCACAAGCTCTGCCCAAGGGTTGCATGTGTAGCATCACAAAGATTGTTAGCAGGGTGAAGAAGAGTCACAGTAACACAGCTATGGTCTGGATGCTGAAGGGCAAATCATGCAGATGTTCGGTGCCCAGTCGCAGATGTTCTTTGTCCTTAGCTGTAATTCAAAGGGCAGCGTGTAGGTGAGAGTTTTTCAATTAATGTAACAACACACAACTACACAGTAGTTAATACCTGATGATAATGAAAGATCATGCCCTCAGGATTGGAAATGATCCATTGAGAGGTAGTTCCAAACAGGTACACACAAGAATGAACATATCCTTGGATTTCATTCTTGTTTTTCAGTCTAAAATGATCCCCATATTTCTTGCAGTTTGCCAAGTGGCAGAGATTTAAAAGCATTAGATGTTCACATTTGCCATTTGCTAACATGAAGAATGTGTTGTGGGGTCCAACATTTCACGCCTGGCTGCTATATTTAAAGACATAATGAAGACTAATTTTACCAGCAGGTTATATAAAACAGGCCCTGCGATGACAGCAGGACAAAAGGAGAATCTTACCACTAATACAAGAATCATGGGACCTTGGTAGATGTAGTCTGTGTACACGCCAGCTCGCTTCCCAAACCAGCACCTGAAACATCAACAAACGCAATCAGTCATGCTTAGTTCTAACAGGCAGATGTATTTATACTGTCACTCAGTGTTTTTCAGAAAGAATTCCCCTCTGAGGTCAGGATGCATTGCCATTAATGTCCTAATTGTTGCTCAGGGGTATAAACAGGTTTTCCAGTCAGTGATTTACCCAAGATATGAATTATAGAGAGTAATTACAGAGGTGAGAAATGCATTGAAAGCAGCTTTAACCCTTTACTGTACTGTACATTTATCAAGCTGTTTCTGACTTTAAACATAATTTTTTTCGACCTAACAAAACAATTACCCTGTTTTTATATGTTCTCTAGAAATTTGTGTCCTGGAACAAGAACGGCTGCATTGCCTTCGATAATTAAAAATGAATTAGGCGTAATTTCAGGTTTTGTCTCAGGAGATATAAATACCAGCTCCTGTGCATATTTTTTGTTTTTCAAACAAGGATAAAACTATTTTAGGTTTATCTGCATATATGGCAGGTAGAAACAATAAGTAATAGTGCAGACAAAATACTGCAGTGGTAATACTGCTGGTATGTACTGTAAGATTTTAAGTCTCTCAAACAGTAGGCAGAAAATGACTTGCACTATTTTCAGCTGTGGGTAAAATCTATGGCGGTCATGCTGTATCTTTCTGGACCTTTTTCAATATTCTGTATGACTTTTGGCCATTTTAAATGGTTTGTTGTCTTATTCAAGTGTTCGATGGTCATTCTGTGCCTTCTCGGTCTAACACGTGCCTCATTAATAGTATTTGGACAAAGATGGAGGTGTATGGCACAGAGGAGTCATTGTTCATTGTTGTTTTGTGAGTTTTGTTGACAGTGAGATAAATATAGATTTTCATCACCTTTATCATTTAAGGGGTCAATTCAGTTAAACAGTCAATTTTCACCTATGTAATAGGTGCAAAAGAGGACGTCTTACATTAATGAAGGGCTAAACACTCCTGAGCAAAGTGAAAATAGTTTCAGGTCTAATGTGTAATTAAGAAAACTGTACAATGCAAATGTGATTACAGCAGGTTATTAATAGCCATTCATCACCTTAATGTAAAACAGTTTTACTTCGTCCTTGTGGTTTTATTATCATGGCAAACAAAAAAGGTTCAGTTCCTTTAAATATCTCACATCAGGAATCACAACAAAGGGCTTACTTCTCATTGTCGTAGTACAGCTTCCCAATGGCCCATGCCACGATTATAGGAAATGGTATACCTGTGAGGCAAAAAAAGACAGATTATTATTTCATCTTTCTCTGCTATTCAAATCTCAAAATACATCTCCAAGGATTTGACACCGCAATATAAAATCCATGTCTTTCTTTTTTCAGCGCAGCACTGGCGCCTGCCAAGCTCTGTCAAAAGGGATTCGTGCTTGTGTGCTGTGATCTCCTGATGCAAGCCAAGACTTGTCACCATCTGAATATTTCTTTGCGAATGAGCGTCTAAATACTGGACTGTGGCTGATGATAATGCAGAGTGATCTTCAGATTTACTGATTTATAGGAGTAGAATAAAGCAGACAAACGGCCATTACTCACATCTAAATTAAACTAACAGGAGCATGAAGATCTTTCCAGCTGCTACGTCACATTTTTATGTCTCACATCTCTGGAAACTTTCCACTTCATTAGCAGTGTCACCAGTGTTACGTAGCTGGAAAATCTACTCGCACAGCCTCAGATTACTTGAAAAATCTAATTTTTCTTGTTGTTTTCAACTTTTCATCAGTACTCTCGCCTCTTTAGTAATATTTCAGCTTTCAGTGCCAGACAGTGAAAGCTCAGCAAAGCAAATAAAATGTGATCTTATTTATTTTTTCACAGCCAGTCATAAAATGTGCTTCCATCTCCTCTTCACGGAGAGGCTTCACGCTGCCCTGAGGGAAATGTAATCCAGCTGGCACAATACACCTAATCTACCAGAGCATATTCAGTAGTTTAGTTTGACAGAGTGAAACAGGGCGTTAGTGAAGTCCACACAAATACATTTCCCAGCTGCCACACAAAATCCCGGTGTCTCCATCTCAAGTCGAACGCTCCTATTGTTGGGTAAAATGATATCTGACCGTTTATTCTTCTAAGAGGAAATGTACTAAAACTGACTGAAGCTATTAAACGAAGAGGCTACTGTTGGGCTTATTCACTTATTCACCGAGTTTCATAAGAAAACTGGGTACTACTTTCTGATCAGGAACTATTTATAAGGGGTTTATAAGTTGTAAGTATTGGAATTATTAAGGGTTAATACATTGTTTATTAATGGTTAATAGCTCAGCTATCTGTTAATAAGAGGAGCTTTTGGGTTGGAATTTTGTGCAGAATTCTGCACCAGTGCAACACGTTCACTGTCTTTTTTAGCTCTTTAGTTCATTAGAGTCGGGAAAAGTGCTGCTTTGTTTCAATTTTATATATATTATATTTTCGAATTATTAATGCAGACTACTGCCACCTGCTGGTATATAGAGGTATTTCCTAGTGCTACTTTATGGCCCAGATGAAGCTGGCTTGATGTGATGCAACAGTCACCTACAGTCCTTTGAAGACAGCGTGGTGTGTCATGACCCTTAGGGAGACCTCTGCATTGGAAAATGGCTCATGGCTCATAAATAACCTCTCTGCTGGGGTAAAGATTTGCTATTGAGCCCTGACTGACACCCAGTGCACCTGTCAGTGTTGTTATTTCCCCAGACACCCACCAATCAACTACTGTAGAGCTGAAATGCTTAGTTGAAGCTTTACTATGTGCATTTTAAAGTCAAAATGTGCAACAGTTTCTTTTAAGGGTTCATACAACTGTGAAGAAGTTGACTGTGCAGGTGGTTTGATAAGAACAAGTGTGCATACACCAGCCGATGCAGATGAACATCCACTTGCGCAGCTTGTCGGTGGAGTAGGTGAGAACGATGGCGGTGTGGAGGTAGCAGCCCTCACCAAACATCCAAAAGAAGTTAGTGGAGTGGAAATAGTTGAAAGAGGCGGTGACGAGGCGACACCAAACCTGCAAAATGAATCTCTCTGTTAAACATTTTTTAGCATGTCAAAGACACTACACACAGTTTTACTGTCAGATATTTAATAATTTAAGTGTTACATTATCATGATTTCTGCAGCACATGGTTCTGCATCCATCCAAAAGTTTTTGTTTAGTTCATGATAGACTACTGTATCTTGTGACCCACCTGGAAGAGTCTCCTGGACGCCTAGGTTGAGAACCACTGGACTAAATACTTGTAGGTTTACAGTTAAAACCAGCTTCATTTTGATAGTAAAATGTTACGTAAGCAGTGTAGCATCAGTATTAACAACCTAATTAACAGATATATCAGTCAACATTTGATTAAAGAGCGAGTACTCTTACTTTGATACTTTAAGTACATTTCATTCATAATACCTCTTATACTAGACTTGCAATGTAGTACCGTACGTTTGCATGAATATATTTCTACTTACATAAAACATCTGACCACTTTTGGTACCACTGAGAAAATCCTGAATGACTCAGGTGACAAGAATTAATGAAACTGTTCTCGTGGTTCATGTTGACCTAACACCTGAATAAATAACAGTCTCACACTCACTTTTTTTTAACTGTAATTTAACACCTTTCTGTACCTGATCAATGCAGCACCTGAGTCTCCAAACTCAGTTGCTGGAGTTTCTTTAAAGGCTCCAACAGGGACGGGTTCTCACACCTTACTTGTCATACAGTACCTTACTACCACCAAAGAAGACAGAAGAACTATACACAAGAATCAGCCACGTGTGGATGGTTGAACACGTTCACCTCTGTCAACCACAACATTAAAACCACCATACTGTAAATTCTAAAATATACAGTATGAGGCTTTGGATACACAGATACTACATAGAACCCATTAATTGTTGGTTTTGGTCTTTTCATGAGATTTATTGACAGTAAGAAAAATAGAACATCAGTAATTTTATCTTTGCTTATGTCCAACAGATAAAATGACTCGTACCACGTTACTTTCATGCACTTCCGGGCTCATGGTCATCTGGACGATAAACCAGGTGGCGTTCCTCAGGATGAAGGCAGTGATGAGGTTCCAGTGGATGATGTTCCTCAGGCAGCGGATGCTCCTATCAGAGTAACAGAGGAGGATAAACTGAAATGTTTGTGCCTCTCTTTCAACACTTTTTTTCTCCTGCTGTGCATGGGGAAAAATTAAATTTCACGCTGAGAGGAAAAAAATAGTAAATGTAAAAACAAACACAAGCGCAAACCAGTGGGAAACATCTGAATTAAATATATCTTCCTTTAAACTCGTAGTATTACTCAACTACAGCCTAAGATCACCATTAATGTCTGAAAAACAAAGATGACGAACATGAATAATGAAGAGATGTAGCCTCCAAGTAACATTTCCCATCACGTCCCAGTGCTCCTCACCTCTAATATAATATGAAGTAATATTTTATTCCCACTCATTGGTCTGTGTTTTGTGTCATGTCCTGAAACTTTGATGTTTTTATTTAACGCTGTAAATTAATCAACCTCAGGACACAATTAAAAGTCTGACTAAGTCCCTCAGAGCTAGTGGTCTAAAATAGAAGCACAAGACTGAACTGACAGAACAAACCAGATCCGTTTGGTGTCACCAGCCGACGACATCATCAGTGAGTCAAAGCTGCTTCGCCCTCTGCCAGCCGTGAGTGACTTGATTTATTTTTTAGCATGCATTGCATTAATTCTTAATAGGTGTCACTTGCATTGGTTTTGTGCTGATTGAGCAGACGGGGAGGAGAAAGTGTTTTCCAGTGACAGTGTGTTATTGTGCCCTTTTACATTTTTATTAACCAGAAGACTTTATTAAGAAAATAACAGCCTCGCTAACACGGCAGCAGCTGGGACACATTTTTGAATAATTTTGTTACACAAAAAGGACAAAAATAAATAAAACAGCCTCAAATGTAGAAAGTTGTTTCCAGGGCAGTGTGTCCATTCATCCATCCATTATCTTAAGCGCTTTTACTGTTAAGGGTTGCTGGGTCGTAATCCCAGCTGTTGGGTGAGAGGCGGGGAACACCCTGGACAGATTGTCAGTCTATCACACTCACATTCACAGCTACGGACAATTTAGAGTCACCAATTAACCTAAGTGCGTGTCTTTGGACTGTGAAAGGAAGCCGGAGTCCCTGGAGAAAAGCCACGCAGACACGGGGGGGAACATCTAAACTCTGCACACAAAGGAGGCAGAATTTTAAGAATTTCTATCAATATTGGGGATGGATGGATAACCCAAAAACATAATGACCCCAGGCCACGTTTAGCACATCATTGCATCCTGTTTTTGTGTTCCACAGAATTAATTAAAGCTATGATTTAAAAATTGTGCATTTAAAAATGCAGTTTAGATTCTTCCTGCTGAAGACAGATAAGACTGATGCGAAGATGGATTCAAAATCTGGATGCAAGAAAGTGAAAGTGGAGTGGCTCTCACAATCCCCTGACCTGAGCATCACTGCAAATCTGTGGGGAGATCCTAAAGATGCTATGTCTACAAGGCTAAAAATATCTCTATATCCCTAAAACAAGAACAGAAAGTGTCTTAGCTGCTACAGGGTGTATCTCTATTTAGGTTATGTTCCAGTTTAAATTGACTGTGTTATTAATTATTAATGATGATCAGTGGTAGGAGATGCACTCTGATGCTAAGTGTCACCAGCAAAAAGTATATGAAAGTATCCACAGTGAGACAATGCCCGCTTTAAGAGTCTTAAATTATGGAGCCACAAATAACTTTATGTGCACAAGATAATATTTAGCTTCCTGTACGTCACTTTATTGCTGCCACTCTGACCACAATGGGTTTGCTCAGTTTAAAGTTTTCTCATTTATGATCAAACTTAACACACCACATCTACAGTATAATCGCATGTTATGTGTTTATGATTCACGTTATGTAATATCTTGTTATAATAAGGTCACGAATGAGGTTAAAAATTCTTATTGACGATGTCACATCCTCCAACCTGAGCAGGCTTTTTATTTAATTTTGTGGTGCCTAGTGGATAATATGATGGCTCAGAGGTGTGTACTTGGATATCCATGGGCAATAACCTTGCTTACATTTCCAAAAGAGCGTGGCTGGGGTCTAACTCATTAATGTCTTCCTCTTCCTGATCTAACAGAGCGGGTGAAGGAGGTGTGGGTGAAGGTGAACAGCCGTCTACAGTCAGAAAATTTTCTCTCTCTCTCTCTAGTTCCCCTCGTGCTCGTTAAATCACTGCGGCCACTTTTGGATCCCTGAACGATTTGATCACATTATACCAGAATAGAGGAGTAAAATCAGTCTTTAACTGAAGCACCGGATGAAACTGAATCACGAGTGTGAATGAAAGACACAACGTGTTTCTTTCATAAGATGGAAAATTATGAATCACATGGCTGATTTAAATGATTTTGTTCAGGTATTGGATTTTGATATTGTGTCTTTCTTGAACACTGTACCATGACTATGCTGCTATTGGTACGAAGACACCTTTTGCCTATTTATCCCGAACTTAAAAAACAGCCTAAAGACGCTCCAATGCTCATTTTACACAGGTACCACAACGCTGGCATTAACGTCACGTCCACCATGACACACGTCGGATACATCGTGATGTGCTTTTGCTAGTTTTGCACACTGAACATACGATTTGGGCTTGAACACAGTTGATGCACGTTGAGTACAACATGAACATGAAAGCTTATGGTCACAGATTCAGTTTCCTGCAGCAACGTGTGGGTGATGAGACGCAACCGTGGTAGACCAGTTTGAAATGGCATATTTGTCTTCATCATTCAGTTTAAAGTGTTCCCACATTTACTGCGATAACTGAGGGGGATCTCAGACACCCAAGCTGAGATATAACCTACTTATATGCACATTTTAATAGTGCAATTATTACTGATATCAAAGCCTCTGTCTGAATCTAAATATCAAAATGAAAAACCAAATAGTAGTATTGGAATATCCAGGCCCAGCCCTACTTAAAGGACCATCAACACAGACCTTTTATGAAATTCAGCATTATAGATTTAGTCTTACATGCACTGAAAAAACTGCAATTCCCACAGTGCATTTCCACAAGAAACAACAAAACACAGAGTGTAAGGCTGCTCTGTCAGGCGACACTTCACAATACGTTACACAAAAATGATCACAGACTGGGGGAATTTACATTAATGAATCAATACCTAATGATTAGTTTTTGGGAATCTATGAAGCAGAACAATGACCTCTTTCTTCTTTCCTTTTAACTCTTCTCTCTACTATCGATTTTTTTCAACCCTGAACACAACTGTCAACAGTTTCTCTCCAACACACTGGCAGAGGCACACGTCCCTTAAACGGTTCTCGAGCTCATTACCAGAAGTGGTAGAAGGACACAAAGTCATTACAAGCCAAGTAAAAGTGCAAGTACTGGTCTAAAAAAGTACCCCACTACAAGTAGAAGTATCAAACAAATACCACAGAATAAAATATACTTAAAGTACCAGAAGTAAAGGTACTTATTATGCAAAATGACTGTATGACATATATTATGGGACTGTAACTATGGATGCATTGATGCTCTACTTAAAGTTAAGACAGAAACCATGATACACACATCCGCAGTCTCCCATCACAAAACCCACTACCCCCTCTCTCCAACTAAACTTTCAGCCCGTTGGAGACATCCAACCTCCCTCACAGTTGAGTCTTCTGCATATTAAGCCTCCCTGACGTTTGTTCTTACAAGACGACCAGGCTTTACGTCAAGACAAGACATTATGACGCGCTGAGTTCAGGGACATACTGTACAAAGTTTAAGGTTTCTGTGTTGTGAGGCATTTAGGGACAGCACAGAGTGTAGGTCATCCATGTTTCAAGAAGCCCAAACCCCATGGATTTGGAGAAACATTACACCTCTAATAATAAACACATCATAATTTATATATTAATTAGATTATACTGTATTTAAATACAAATCAGCATCTGCAAAGTAACTAAAGTTTCAGAATAAATGTATAAATAAAAGTTAAGTGGAAACACTGACGTACAAGAACCTGAAAAGTGTACTTTGAATCTTCCACCACTTCTCATTACACAGTGAAGATGAGTAATAAATGCCATTTTTAGCTGGCTCACACTTGTCTTCCCTCCCTCTCTGTCCAAGCCACTGTGGCCCACAAACACAGGTTGTGCATAAGCGCCGTCCTGTAGAGCTTCTATTTATTGTGTCTCTTTGTGCCCTTTCACGCTTTTCTCACTCCCCGGGGGGTGCCTCGGGGATCGATAACAGCCTCAGCTGTCGAGGGTGCTAAGACCTTTCTCTCATTAACGCACGGTTTACTTCGGTGTGTCAGAGAAACCCATTCCACCTCCGCCGGTTGTCCCAGCAGGACTCCACCAGATTGTTTTTTTCTGGTTTATGAAATGGGTCTATTATTCCCATTTGTGGGGAGTGTGCCCTAGTTATTGCAGGCGCCTAAACCCTTTGCATCTGAGGGATTGAGATAGGAAGGTTTCATCCCATGACCAAATGGTTTTTGAATAAGAATCAGAGGCACTTTGAACGAGGGATCATGAGAATACTGACGTTTCTGTCACATCAAGGATGTCTGCAGGATTATCAGTGGACTGGTGGCCACACAGCGGGGGGGAGGAGGAGGGGGCAACACTTACCTTAAACACAAGAAGAGGAAGAAGGCTATGAGCAGAGCCACCATTGAGATGCAGTGACCCAGGAAGTTTATGATCACAGCAATTTGGTAGTGCATCTTGCCTTTTTTCTGCAGGGAGAAAAGAAACATAAGATGAGTCTTTGGGGCGTTCGCATTCACAGAAACAGTATTTTCCAGACACGAGACTTTAAAAGACTGAAAATCCTCTTTTATTCCTGAAGTTTTTAGAGCAGAGTCCTGCTGTGGGTCTGAACAGGGAGTGTTAACTCAAGAGTTAAAGGCCTGGTTCCTTCTCTTTAAAAGGTTTTTTTTAAATTAATAGTTAAACTGTTCATTTTTTAGGCACCAAATGAACAACGTTACATAATCTAATATGAGGAAACAGCAATAAATAGATGCCGCTTATTTTTTTTATTCCAAATATCCTGCAGCTGTGGACAGATTGTCAGACTACAGACAACACAGTCACGTCTCTGTAGTTGTTTATGGCTGTTTGTCACAATTTAACATCCCGTTTTGTTTGTGTTGCATCTCTCTGTGCTCATGTTTTGCCTCTTTGCAGTTGTCTTTGGTTTAATTGTGGCTGTTTTGTGTCGCTTTGTAGTAGCTTTGTCTGTTTGACATCAATTCCGTGGCTGTTTTGTGCCTTCGCTTTGCATCTTCTATTGTAGTTTTTGCATTTCTTTTTAGTTGTTTTTTATCTCTTTGTGATCTTTTTCCATCTCTGTAGACATTTTGCTCCTGCTTATAGTTAGTTTCCCTTCTAGCCATTTAGTGCCTATACTTCCTCTGTGCCCTGTTTATTTTGTGTTTCTTTGTAGACTGTTTTTGTGGTTGCTTTGTGTCTCTTGTGTCTAGAATTGTTTGCTTGACATGTTTTTTTCATCTTTTTGTGTCTCTTTGTGGTCATTCTGTGTCTTTTTGTTAGCATTTTGCCATCTTTGTTGTCTCTTAGCATCTGGTTGTAATATTTTTGTGTCTCCTTTTTGTTGCTTTTTATTACAGTAAATTTGCTCGGACAGAATCATAGTGGCAATTTCCAAGCTTTCAGTTTTACTTTAAAGCTATCTTCAGGACCAGCTCATAGTTAGTGACCATTTTCCATCACTTCACTGTCAGTTCACCTCTCTTCTTCTCTTCTTCGATTGATTTTCCATCAGTAAATGTCACTGTAACAGTCACTTTATTTTGAGGTTCTGGGCCCGTACTCAGTTGAAACCTGGGATGCTTGTGACCCCACACACACACACACACACACACTCAAATATTCAGTTTCCAAATTAAACCAAATTAAATTCTGCAGTATGTGACAGTTTTTACACAGAACATCTTCCGCTAAATCTGTGATTTCCATTGTGATCGGATTTCCCCCACACTACCAACAGTAATCTGTGCTGTAAGTGGATTTACGTAACCCACTGGTGTCTACGCCAAGATTAAATGTGGTCATGTTTAATCCCTGTCCCACCCACCCTCAAACACGTCATCTGTCCCATTCACTATATTTTGGTGCAGCAGCTCAAATCTTTCAAAGACTGTAGTAAACAGACACATCCAAAAGTACACAGTACCAAATATAAGTAATCTGTGATCTAAATCTGCCACCTCTTTGGTTGATTCAGAGAAACCACCAGAAGAAAAACCAGATGTTTTATAGTCACTAGAAGTCAGGGAAGTGTAAACATACCAGACCACATTTTTGCATTGGTGAGTGTACCAGTGTAGCATGATGGGTGGTTTGCAGGTTTAATGTTGCATGGCTATAGCAAGACTTTTCAGTCTGGTTATAGTGAAAAAAGCACTAAAAGTCCAGTTTAACATGCAGGATGTACTGGAGTATTGTGTAATATGTTCTGTTTTGCTCCATAGAACATAAATGAACCAATTTCCAACATCTTTACTGCAGAAATGAACAATGGGAAATAAATCTACCAAACAGCCAGGAATTACTGATGATGATCTCAAAATAAAGGCTGAATGAGAGAATTATTTCACAAATGTGTAAAAGGAAAGGCTTCAGTGATGACGACTCTACCCCTTGGTGTTTTACAGGATCTTAGGCTCCCAAAATGAAAAGTGTTTCACAGCCTCATAAAGTATTTTTCTCAAAAACAGCTCCTGGAGAACTAAGGGTTGTCTTATAATTGTGGTCGTCTGATACTGAGGCCAATATGACAGACATCGTAGGTTCAGTAATAAGGACAGTCTCTTCCTGCAAATTGTCTCCTTCAAATCTACTTTAATACAATACTCACACAGACTATGTCTTATAATTTAATATATACAGTATATTGCTGAAATCACTGCCCTCGTCCATGAATCCCTTCATAATATAAAAAGTTCTTTATTTTCTATTTGGATAGGTCTAAACCTACATAGGAATTCATGCACGGACATGACAGCAGTGTGAGGCAACACAACCTGCAAAAAAGCTGTGCCCAGCCTTAAAGTAGTCTTAAAGAAAATAAGATTTACTTATTTACTCTTTCTGTATAAAATGTGAAAGGTAAAAAAATATTGGACTGATATTGCAATATATCAGTGTAGTGTCTGCTAATGATCATGTTACTGTCTAACTAAACTACAAACACAAAGAGGTTTTTATAGGGTTTCTAAGTGAAACCAGACTTTCTATCAGCTTAATGAGGACATGTTAACAATAGTAAATTGCAAACACTGAACATATCAGTAAAATGTTTAAGGACAATATAGCACTTGGTTAAGGTTGGGAAAAGATTGTGGTCTGGCTCAATAACGACGAATTTCTTAGTCAACTCACACGTAACATGTTTATTACCCTCTAAACAAAACCACGATCCTTCTCTAACCTTGTCCGAGGTGCTTTTGTTCCCTAAACCTAACCACAAACAGGACTCTGGAGTTAAACTCAGCTCTGTGGTGTGTTGCACATCCATCATCCACCCCAACCACCGCCTCATGACCTATTAATAGGCAGGTTCCTTAATTTAACAAATATTAGAACATAATCCTTCCAGAGCATTACAGTGCACAGGAATTTAATTTTTAGGAGACAGGG
>JAUBNQ010000011.1:16882089-16894478 GCA_032353495.1 Ctenopoma kingsleyae
GTCTCCTGGAAACAGCATTTATTTATTACTAGATTGTTTTCTCAATTACATCACGGCAGCAAACATAATCGCCGCCTGGATTATGTTCACAGCGGGTGATGACGACTGAAGACGGAAGTGATGGAAGCTGCATGCTGGCTCCATTTGACGCCTCTTCGGAGAGTTCTTTATAGAAACACTGCGTTTTCTGTTTCTGTGTTTGCGTTTAATCATGATGTGTAGTTAAAAAAAAGTGCCGTGACATGGTTTGTGTTGTGATTTGGCGTCATATAAATAAACTAAATTGAACTGAGAACGTTTAAAGAACACACACACACACACACACACACAACATTGGTTATATTTTGTAAGCCCAGCTCTCTGAGTGTAGGTGTTTTAGTAGCATTGGAATAAATTGTGTATTTCAACTGCGTTTACTTGATATATTTCTATATTATCTGCATCAGTACTTTGGTGGCGCATTTAATGAGCACAGACGCACATAAATAGACTTTAATAAGCGTGACTATGGAATGATTAGGATTTTTTTACTTGAACCATTCCACCCATGCTAAAACCTTCGATAATACTGTGACGCAATGATTTGTTAGGTTTAACGTTACTGGATGATACTGGACCTAACATACCTAACATAGCTAATGTTAGCATTGAGTTCGACTGATGAGTCACACCGTTTCACTTCTACCCTAATTATGACGTTTTATTACATAATTATTTGGCTTATTATTACAGTATTTAATTGTTACATAATTCCAGTCATGCTGGAAATGCGTCTTCCTTCTGAAGGAATCTGTTCTTGTAAATCAGATGTATAGAAATAGGAGACACAGGAGATACAGAAAAATCTGAAAGCACATTATGTTGTTTCTAAATCACTTCATGGTCTTAAGAACCAGGACAGCCTCTCAGATCCTCAGGCAGTCGGAGTCTTTTAGTTTTCCTTCACTTTTTTACTTCCTCACTGAGGCTCCTTTTGGATTTCATCCCCTGTAGTAACTGAAAGCGGCTGAAAAGGTTTTAAACTTTGGATCAGATTACAAGCAATATTTATTCTATTTATCCATTTATTTTATTGTGTTCACATATTTTCACCCATGTTATATCAGGTTTTATTTTATTTAACGTATTGTATTTAATCATTTTTACTTTTATCTTTGTTCTCCTATGTAAATCGTAGCTGTCAAATTCCACACATTTTAACCTATTTTTACTTTTCTGTTGTTTCATATAAAGATTAAATAGATATTTTCCAGCAGCGTGGGACATAGAAGGGCTTTTGGAAGGTCTCAGTGTCTCCGCTTGACATTGTGAAATTTATTTTCATGTTTAATTATTAAAAATTGAGGAGCAATACGGAAAACGTGACTGACAGGAGATTTGCTGGTCTGCTGCTTTTCTCCGCTGTGAATGTTTCAGAACAGCTCCCCTAAATAATGAATGAAGGCGTACATGCTGCCAGCTGTGTGTAAGTGTGTGCATCTCAGTGAGAGGAAACACAAGTGGATTTAGTGTTTCTCTCTACATAACCTGAACTTCCTTTATTAGAATTCGTTTAGTTCCTCATTGTGCAGCCCAACAGGTTTTGTCTGTGACTCTCAGTAGAAGCTCAGACCATATTTAAGCGGCGGGTCAAGAGTCTCATATTAACTTAGCACACTGGGTCAGATCCAGACATCACTTAAAGGGCAACTTGTTTTCAGCTTGTTTCCTGTGGTTCTAGTTTGGGGAATATGTGCATATAAACGTTATTAAACTTCCCTCTGTTGTCCCTATATTAAACTATCTCTTCTTCTAGCCAAAAAACCTTCTGGCTCCTCATATTTAGTGGTTGTAGCTTAGCTGTTCTGCCCCCTTTTTGAGCCAAAGCAGAGAGATATTTAAATACATATGCGTGTAAAACTGTAGAAAATTGGTAAAGTCACACATTAAAGCTGCAGGTAAGAGGTCGATTCCGATGCTGAGCAGGTTTGCAGAACAGGAAATGTACAGGAGTCTGTCCAGGCCTGTCTGACTGTATCCTTAGAGTAAGTGATTATTAATGCATTAATAATTCCTCCCAATAACCCCACACCCACTAGTGGAGGCTTTCGTATGAACAGATAATGACTGATCATAAAGTAATCACTGTGTAATAATCTGATATTGTCATATTGCTGCTTTGTTCTGTGTTGTTTTAGTTGCTGCTTACCTGTTTCTTCCTCCCTGCCACCACCCTGCCCTCCTGCCCCCTGCCTGAGTCAGCAGTTCAGCTGCCAGTCCCCTCCTGCCTCACCTGTTCTGCCACCCTCTGCACCTGTTCTCAGGTATCATTTCACTACTTAAACTTCCCCTCAGTCTCTCGCCACATCATCTTCAGTGTTCTCCTGTCACCTGTTTCCTCGTGTGCATTATTCCCGCCTGGTTTCAGGAACGTTCCTCGTGACTGAACTCTGCTCTTTGTCTCTGTGCCCAGATTCTCTGTCTGCATGGATTTCGACCCCTGCTCGGACTCTGACCTTTGCTCCTGGTTTTTCCCCGCTTGCTGCTTGATCGAATAATTACTCAGGCTCAAAGAAGTGTATGCAAAAACAAAACATACAGACTGAGCCTGCACAGGGTTGCAATATACACATATACAGCCTGATTTGGGTCAGCATGTTCTGTCCTCTGCTTCAATTCTAATTACAATGAGCTCTCTGCGCATCACAATACAACATCCAGGTGTAGGCTGAAAAAAACAAAACCAAAACAGCAACACGTGAAGTGATAAGAATCTGGAGCACAGCAGGACTGTAACTGCAGCAGGTTTTCCTCTCTGCTTTTAGAACTTGCTCCAATTGCCGACGGACAACGCTGTTCAGGAAAATCGATGCTTTGGTTGCCGTTTCTTTTGAAGAATTCACAAAAGGAGAGCGAGAGAGAGAGACAAATAGATGCAGGTTCATTAGCAGTTTTCAAGCTTCCACCTGCAAATGAAGCCTAGACGACTCTGAGCAAGAGGACATTAAAGCTGCAGTGCCGGCGCTGCAGTAATGCAAATGTAAAACATTCATTGTGCTTCTGAAGCAGATTCCTTTAAGTGATGCTCTCGGGCCTTTCCTAGCATTTTTTTTTGTGTCCTTTAAAGGCTGCAGGCTGCGAGAAACCAAACCTCGAATCCACATTTACTATAAATAAGTCTTAATACAAATCTTCTAGAGCGTACTGTACAGAGCTGTTTCATGCTTTGACGGCCTTCGCGTAAAGCCCCATTAATCAGGATACATGCACACAAACCACCACACGGTGAAGTCTTACCTCCTCGTGAAGTATGGCCTTACACATGGAGTAGTTTCCCTTCAACGCCCAAGTCCCATTTGCAAGACATTTCCTATAAACGTTATCTGCAGAGAGAGCAAGAGAAAAAAAAAAAGACAGAAGGCTGTTATATCAAAGTTTTACTCACATTTTCTTCATTTTGCAGCTTTATTTTGCTTCTTGTATCCTTGGAAATGTATACGATGCAAATTCCTGCTCAATTAATGGTGGCACCGTGACCTTTTTTCTGCTTTTGAGGCTAATAGGGGGAGATATCATCAGAGGAAGTCTTACAAGCTGTGATTTTTCACACGTTTACTGTCAGTATGTCAGGACAGTCTGCCACCCTCTGCCTAAGCATTGTTATTATTTTTCACATTTAGACCACACATTCCGTGATTGACCCACATTCACCCTGCACTTCCACAGCATTTCACACAAAAACATCTGCCCCATGTTATCCTGGTGTCAAGCTGTTCACAAAAGACGTGGCTAACTGGGGAGCAGTTCAACCAGTTCTTCACATAAATGGGTGATTATTGACAAATTTACTGCAATCTGGGACACTTTTAAAAAGGCATGTTTCAATCCCTATCTCCTCCTTTAAATCAAAAGAGACTCAGACAGGAAGACACACAGAGTGAACTAGTCTAACAGTGTTTATTCTCCAGAAAAAAAATTTACCCTTTCTGCACATTGCTGGATAATGCAACCCGAATAGCAGGGGGTCGGCATGAAGGCTCTGACAAATGATGAGTAAAATTACATCTCTCCATGCAGGCCTGCTGTATCAGAGCACACATTTCTTTCCATATTCACAGGACAGAAATGAAATAATCTGCAGCAAATTTCACATTTGTCACTTCACATTTATTATTTCTTGAGATGAAGGAAATGAAATTCATAAAAACAGGCCACTGTGGCATTGAAATACTGCAAATGAGGTAATTTAAAGTTGAAAGGAACGACGTCAGACGTTTTTAAAAGATGATATTTTTGACATCAGCAGCTGTCTGCAGGGGAACAGTCGAGGCTGCTGTATCTTAGCTGGAACATAAAATGTTCAAGGCTAAAGCCTGAGGAGCAGTTGATTTAATAAGCACTGTTCAAATTAAGTTAGTTCTGGTGTCTGCAGTATAGTGATGCTGAGAGGATGAAGTGTTTGCTGCATGTGGCAGGCACCACAAATCACACAACATAAAAAAAAAAAAATCATCATAAAAGGTTTAGAAGATGATTCCACCTCCAGGTGGTGAGGTGTCTATCAGCAGCAGAAGAATTTGACAACCAGCAGTGGGAGCACGGGCGCATGTGTCAGCCGGTTTATCGCTCGTCCCCGACCAAAACATTTCTATATGGACAGCTCTGACCCCGATCTCGAGGCAGGTCATCTCCACGGGTCGTTAGACACCTTTGTCAGTGACAGTTGACCCGTTGTGAGAGGCTGGTGGAGAAAACGAAGTTTGCTGAGTGACGCAGTTTAAGCCGCAACAGTTTGAGAGCTGTCAATGAAACACAGCACAAATAAGTGCTGAAGAGTGCTTGTTTGTGTCTACTTACAGATTTACAGTGTTCATATCACAGGGAGCTCAAGAAGTCTGAGTCTCTAGCTACATATTTAGAATTTTTTCAAATCAGTTTGAAGTGGTTCAATCGGCAAATCAGAGTTTTGTAGGTGGGATTAAAGACTTTGTCACTCCGTCTTGTCTCTGGCCAGTAAATACCAGGGCATTTCCCTTTATTCTCTGCCAGTTTGTTTGTGCGGTCACTCGCAGATAATCTCCAGGCTTGACATTCTGATTGATCGTTCCCGATCATGTTCTGCCTCAGATTTACGCTCCACACTGTTCCCTGACAGATTTCAGATACGGTTTCTGGCTTTTGGTTTTTGGATTGTGGATGCTGGGCAAAGAAGATTGTTGTTATTCATATACGAATTGTATTATTTTTGCTCACTCTTGCTGCAGCAAACAGTAGACAGGCACAGAGACTAGCTGGTCAACACAGTGGAGCACTTAGCTGCTGAGGAACCATTGGTTTCATTCAGGAGTTGGTGGAGACTAAAGGCTCAGCAAATATTGGACTGGATGGAGAAGTTAGGTCCAATTTTCTTGTCACAACAACAACACCAACAATCCTTCTTCCCAAACAGACATCAGCTAACATTAAACTGAGCCAATATTGCACTGAACAATGACAAAAGAAAAAGAAAATGGTCCTTACTGGTCTGAACGTTGTTGTTTACATAGATTTTGCTAAATCCTTAAACAATAACTGAAATTTCCATCGTTTTATCATCTTAGTTTTGGTTTCAGAAGTGAGGGTGTAATAAAAAGGAAAGGAAAAGAGTAAAGTCTAAGGGAATTGATTTCAGACTGCCCCCCAAAACGTTTTAACCAATAAGTTAAATATTTTGTATGTAGCCTGACAGACATAACTCAGGGTAAAACTAGAATTCACGACATTGCAGTCTTTTTGTACAGTATTGTACAGTATGTCATTAGTAGAAGCATAAACACACACAACAGCGTCTCAAAATGTATTTCTCAAAATCAAATGACAGATAATCAGATTGTTCTGTTAGCTCCATCAACGCTTTCAATGACAAAGCGAAGCAGAGAAAAAAAAAAAAGCAAACGTGCACCAAATGTATGTACATTAATGTGCAGGTGACTTGAGATGGAGGCAGATGACCCTAAATAAATAAATAATCATGAGAAATCTTTGAGGAGGGTTTGAGATAAAACGGGATTGGGTTGCCTCAGGGCAATAATGTGCAACAAAGCTTGGTAAAAATAGCCTGTTGACAGTGTGAGGGGGCTGTCATCCCCAATCAAGATTACCTCGCTCCCTAAACCCCAAATGCAATATCCTAGAGAGCTTTCAAATCTGTCTGTGGAGAATTACATCAAAGTTGAAAGTTAAGATTGACGAGAAGTTTTGTGATGGACTGAAACTGCAACGTACACAGAATTTATAGTTTTGCTGATTTTCGGGTATGTATTATTTTTATTTGAGTTCATTTTGTCCATTTTTCCTATTGCAACTTATTTCTCTTGAGAAAATCAATTTTCTAATATCAGACTTTAATTTAAGTGGTGAGAAAGTTTTCTCCAGAACTGCACATTTTCACAAAGCTCCCTTATTTTCCTCGTTTAATTCAAATCAGTTTTACACGACCCTGCATGGCTGAGTTCATGGTCACAAATCATTTGCATTTATTACAGTCACTTTTGGTGTTTCATGAAGCAGAGGTCTTCATCACCAAAACCTTAAAAGTAAAAACAGTGTAGAGCCTTCAAATGGAGCAGCTCCGCCTTGAAGTAAATTCTTTCTGACGTTGGGCCTCAGAGTGATTTATATCTGTTCAGCCTCTTCATAAAAACAGACAGTTCATGATCTAACATGTTATAACAAAGAGTAAATGCTCCTCAAAGCTGTTTCTTCTAGTAATAAGCAAATTAAGTAGCCTGGTGATAATCGCCTTTGTATTTTTAACAACGAACGCTCATTTATTTTCTGGCATCGTTTGCTGTCAGTTTGTGTGGGTAGACGTTAAAGGCATTTTACAGCTGGAGCAAATTAAGGTGGATTTAATTTGCTAGTTTTAGCAGCAGCAGTAGCATCGTTGTTACAGGATTAGTGCTGCTGTCTGCAAACACTGCTTCGGCTGAAATGTGTGAAAAATGTTTCACAATTGAAATATTTCAGAGGAATACGTCAGCGTCTTAGGGGATATACTGCATGTGTATTCTTTCTGCTTCTGAGATGAGAGAATCCATCCAAATTTCATGCCTGTGAATTAAGCTGGAGTCAGACTCTTATGAACATAAACACTGGACACAACGGTTAATGGTCAGAATGATGATGATTTCACTGGAGTAAACTGATGCCGTGCAGTATTGGGACAACAGTCAGGAGGGCCTTCCCAGCATGCACTATGCTAGCACACGTGTGTTGGCTCAGGCAGTGACTAATGACTTTAATTATTTGATGTGAGTTGTTAAAAAAACATCCAATCTGTTGATGCACGTAATTAAACCTGCACACTGCAACACGCACAGATCATATTGTGCATCTCCTTCTCAGACAACAGCATTTTCTCCTGCAGTCCTCTAAGGTTGCAGCGAAGGAGCCACTGACAGCATCTGCATGGGTCACGAGCTCAGGGTTCTTAAAATAACGTCTGATTTCGTGTGGTGGCTGCTGCCAAATTGGTGATGTGCCAGACGTACTACCCGCAGACACGTTTGTGTCTGGAGCATCTTACAGAGGATTTCATTGTTTCAAGAGATGCATTCTGCATACAGTAGCACGTAAGTTCTAATCTTTGCTTAGTGACCAGTCTTTCTTGTTTCTGAATGGGTGTTAAAATCAGCAGCCTCACTGTGCCAGGTGCTAAATCCTCCCCAAGGAAACAGGAGCACTCGGTGGATGTAACACAGGCAGCCCTCTGAGCCTAAAGGGCTAAATGATCCTCTTTTCATTATAAATTACGAACACTGCAGTTCTTGTAAACACACTGCCGAGTAACAAACATCGCTGCACAGGGGGTCGTCTCTCTCTCTCTCTGGCTAAAACCGCTGAACAGAGCTGTAATCGTACGCCCTATGCGAGCAAATATGCTGACCCAAATTTAGTCACACTTACTTAGCACTTCAATACATCGGATCAATGGCTGCGGCTAAGCAGCATCTTCCTCCTCTGTGCATTTTGAGCAGGGGTCTAATTAAACCCAGCCTCAGCAGGGGGGGAAATAACGTTATTTTCACTAAATGAGAGCGAACCTCTTTGTTTCTAGCTTCACTGTAGAGAAACATACACAGTGAAGTCTGAGCTGCAGCACGATGCTCTTACTCGTTGAAGCGGGTCAGCCATTGTTCATGGAAGCTGCTGAAAGTGAAGTCACTGTAAAATGTGCTGAGGTGCAGCATTATCAGTGTGACACTTTCACTTATAGACACACACAGTTCACAATCTAACATCTATCTCTCCTTCATTTCTCTAATTCAAGGGTCAAGGTTCACCACTAAATGAAAGACTGAGCAGGTTAGAACAGTTAAAGAACTCGTGGATAATGTTTCTCAGTGTCAGATTGGAAAGAATTTCCAAATTCATCATCTATGGTATCCAGAGAAATCTCTGTAAGTAAGAAACATGAGCAAAAGCATTGATTATTGTCAGTGATAGGTGTCATTTACCAGCCCACAGTCTTTTCCTGACCCTAACCCATTGTTATGATGTCTGATCCCAACAATAAAACACTTTAATATCGCTACAGTCACACGTCTGGATGTTGAAATGTAACGTCGGATATTTAAGAACAGAAAACCGGATGTAGATCGGATATTCTGGCCGTCAAAAATATGTTGCCTGTGGACATTTCATTGATACGTCGACGTAATTTTTAGGAGACAGGGCCGGTATGCAACTGTAAACTTCCACGTACCCCCACAGTGAAGTAATCAGAAGTATTTAGGCGAGTAGTTGTACCTGCGGTCTCAAGACGTGCATGGAAAAGTGTGCTGCTGCTGCTGCTGCTGCTTAATTTTCATTAAAAGAAAAACCTGTTAAATTCATCCAACCTGGAAACTGGAGCAACTCTAGAGATACCACAGGTGGTCTAAAGGGACTGACGGGAACCGATCCCAGTTTTCACGCTGGGTGTTTGTTCTGGCTCGCTTCTGTTTGGTTATGTAGAATCCAACATTTTGGGGGTTTGTTGAGGACGGAACAGTCAGTTCTAAAACAAAGTCTAAAGAGGGATGAACTATCTACTTTAACAACCAAGCATTTTAGAGAAAGGTGTACTTTATTTTTGTAAACACTGTGTACCTGAATAAATTTTGCACATGGACTGGAAAAAAAAAGACAACGGTCCCCAGAAGATGGTAACAACGATAACGGAAACAAGTCGTTTTCACACATGAAAGAGTCCGAACAATGTCTGGACCTGATTCTTACTCTTTCACGCACGTAACTTAGCGCACACATCTATTACGTTCGATTCCATTTCTGTTGTTCGGTTTGGATACGAGGTGATAGAGTGCGCAGAAAACACAACATAACACAAAACACACCTCTGAAATCAGTGTTTTGTTTCCAAGGCGAAATCGAAGCAGCACCCGTCGCATGATCATTTTAACCAACTTTCATCAAGTTGTTGCCACAACTCTTTTTCACTTTCTGTGTATTGCAGGAAATCTACATTAATAAGGAATAAAATCAAAACAATTCACATATAAAGATGTAAAATGAATTTGAAAAACAAACAATATACTTTATTCCTCCTTTCTCTAAAATATCCAGTTTTTCCTCAGTCGATATCCTTTATCTGCACAGGTTCTCTTCCAGTCAGTATTTTTACTGGTAGCTGATCTGTGATAAAATTACCCTGTAAACTGTGGAACTGTGTTAGTGAAAACACAGGTAAAAAAGTTTCATGGTGGGTCCTGTCTTCCTCTCACAAAAGCCTCCTCATTACATCACTTTTATCTTTTTCCCTTTGTCTTCTCCATCTTTTGATGTCACCCATCTACACGCCCACATGCATCCACGAATTAATATTCAGCGACTGCTCTGCCGACTCACAGAGCAGCTCACTCAACAAAAAGCTGCGTTTCATTCCTCGTGAGTGAGCGGGAAGGTGAGCCGGGGCGAGGGTTTCGCCACCCCCCTGCCCACGAGCGCTGCTCTAAATAAAACTGCCCCCTCTCTCCTGCTTCTCGCTCTCTCATTCATCTTCTATCCTCTGTGACTGGCACAAGACCAGACAACTCACAGCAGGTCAGAGAAACTGGCATCCACACAAACAAGCACGAGAGGCCCCCACACTTTTAGAGACACAAACATGCACAAACATACATATGAAAATCCACTGGCCTCCCTCTGGGGACGATTATGGGAAAGTCAAGCTTGGCAGCAAATGGTGAAGGGGTTTCAGGGTGGGGTAAGACACGCAACAACAACGACAGCTACGCCAGGCTGAGTCATGAACCCAGAGGAGGCCGTGCAGCGCCACAGGCCCCTGTCAGGAATCGGTGGCCGAGCGGTCTGGACAACGCCTCTCCAACGTCTGTCGTCCCCTCCATGCATATGTTCGACAACATGCTGCAGTCGAGTCAGACTGCAGTAATGATATCGAGGATCCAGCATTGATGATCACGTTGTTAATTAGGTGTTTTTCCAGCCTCCAAGTCTCAGCAGGAAGGTTAACTCAAGTGCATTTTAACTTTTTAGATCTTCAGACCTGGACTTTCCCCTCATTAGGTTTCACTTTCCAGCCTTTGCCCACCATTCTCCCATGTCTTACTTTTTTTTTTCAGTCTATTTCATTAACCACTTTGAATGAGGCTATTAAAATGTATTTAGCCATTATTGGCTATTATAAATTACACAGTTATACATAGTGAGGCCATACAGCACATGCAGGATGTTAGTCATGTAGAATAAGGTCAAACGCGTCAAGTGGGACATGACATGACACTCATATAGGTTTACAGGATGGGTGACATCATCTCAAATGTCAAGTACGAAGTAGAAAATGGCCCATGATGCCATTTAATCTCATGTTCTTCCACCTTTTCTGTCTGCACGTCATCCTCGGTTAGTGCAACCTCAGCTGGTATTACAAGCTGTTCTGGCATCCAAAGAACCTCTCCACTTTCCCTGAAGTCACTGAGAATGTGCACATACATGTCTTATATAAATCTCCTCGTCCAGCCCGTACACTGATTGTATGACATGTATTATATTGTATAATACGGTTACTCTCTTTGGCTGAACACGTTTCCCCTCAAATGAATTCAGTCCAGGCACAATCCTGCAAGTTCCAACCGCTAAATTTCTGGGAGAACTCCATTATTCTAGTTTATACTTTGTCACATTGCAATTTACTGTGTAAGTCAAACCTGGACATTTATTGGTCAATTAGAATCCACCGCAGCACTTGACCTTTATATTAAATGAATACAGCGTGTTTTCACTGACCTTTCAGTGTTTTTCCTGTTTACAGATTTTTGTCTTCTAACTTCTGCTCACTAGTGCCGGCGATGTTAAACTGCTGTGATAACGTTTGGTTGGTTGGATTTTTTAATTCATATTTATAAATTGGATCAATCGAATCTTGGGTCACGTGGGACAGTTTTTCACTTAGCCACGACATAACAGCTGTAGAGACTCATTTTCTTTTCATTTCCCCTCATAATTTTTACCTAATTGTGTTGATCTTTCTTGGAAATATCCTCTATTAGCTTTTATTGGCTTTTTTTTTTCAGGAAATGTTTGAAGAGGAAATTTACTTAAAGACATTCTGGAAGTGTACAATAAAAAGTTTTCCATAAATGTATGCCATGTCTGGAACAGGGCTTTTGCAGTGAAGCGTGAAGGGGTTCGCACTTTTTTATCCATCTCTCCTAATATGATCAGTTTGATAAATTCAAACTTGCTCAGATAAAGAGCATCCATCGAGTGGAACCACACAGACACGTTCGTATGGCTCAGCAAGTTAAGTCGAGGATTTGTCAGGATCTATTTTTGGAAATCCTGAATCAGGGAACTGCTGTTTCATGGTTCTGCTGTTCAGAGCAGGGACACGTTCTCTGTGCAGCATTTTTAGCAGCAGCAGTTTTTGTTTTTAGAGAAGATGTTGGTTGTATCAGTCACAAATATTTGACTGAGCCACGATGACAGATTATGACACGACAGACCCCAGGGCACACACACGTGAAAGGTCACCGACTACACAGCCATGTCAGTTGTGGTCATTTTCCATCCTGCTTTGGTCATTTTGTGCATATTTATTGTACTTTTTTGTGCATCTTTGTGGTCGTTTTGTGCACCTTTGATGTAATTTTGTGCAATTTTGAGGTCATTCTGTGATCGCTGTAGTGATTTTGTGCATGTCTGTAGTTGTTTTTCATCTTTCTGTGGTTACTTTGCATCTGCTTTGCATCTTGGGATGGTGTTGATGGTTTGGTATTTAAGGGTTATCTCTGTAGTTTGTCTCTTTTTGTGTCTTTTGTGTTTCATTGGGGTCATTTTATATTGCTTTACGGTAATTCTGCATCTCTTAGTGCACATTTTCCATGTATTTGTGGTGATTTTGAGTTTCT
>JAUBNQ010000011.1:16937999-16951395 GCA_032353495.1 Ctenopoma kingsleyae
GCCCTAGCAACACAGTATGTGACCTGGACCACCAGGTCTGCAAGTCTGGAGAGACACATACATCACTGCTGAAGAAGATCCCGGCTGTACCCAATGACAGTGAGTGTTACAATATAATACAATATATATATATATATATATATATATCAATATAGTTAAGATTTAATGAATCCAGTGAATTTATTTACATCACAGTGCTAGAACTAACACATAAGAAACTTATATCAAGATGTAAAGGAAATGAGTACCCATCACTAAATCCTGCTCTTATTTCTCTTCCTGTCAGTTCTTTGCCCAGACAAGTCAAAGTGTCCGGATCAGACCACATGCTGCAAGATGGTTAATGGCTCATATGGCTGCTGTCCAATGCCCAATGTAAGTAGCTTAACTAACTTGTTGAAAAAGACAACGTTGTCAGCTTATTAGAGGGAGTAGAGATCACACAAAAGGTGCTTTGTGCTGTATAGAAATAGTTGAAAATTGTGATCTGTCCCTTTTTTTCCACTGCAGCAACTTCAGTGTATAGTCTGAATAGTCTGAACTAATTTCTTGAAGTAGGAAATAAACAACCAATATTGCTAGACCCAGTTTGAGCTGATCTGAGTCCCACTGTTCATTTTTAGACTAGTTCAAACAAATGATTGTTGTTGGTGTTGTTTTGTAGAAAATGTTAGAGAAAACTGTAAACAGTAATGTTATCAATGTAGCACAAATTTACCAAGCTGAGACAAGGGAAAGAACTCTAATCATATTATTTTGACACAAAAAAACAAACTTTTTCAACTTTTTTTTATTTGTATTTCTCAAAAGCAGTGTCAGGGAAAAAAAGTGTTACTCCAAATGAACCCCAGTCATCAGACTGACAGAACTGCTGATGTATTGGAAAAAGGAAAGATTTATTAACTCATACTTTATTAATCCCTTGGGGAAATTCTGGGGAAAACAGAATAAGATGTAAAAAAATAATATTAAAAAATTGAGTTTCAGCTTATCAGGCTTAAAGATATTGTAATAAACAATGTTCACTCAGTTCTGTGCTTGCAATTTGTCAAACTTGATTATTCACTTGGGAATAATTTTCTACAAATCATATCAACATTTAGTCTAAGCATTCAGTAACATGAAGGTTGCACATTAAGGGGGATATTTACATTTACTTATTTCATTGTTTTCTTCCAGGCTGTCTGTTGTTTAGATCACATCCACTGCTGCCCTGCTGGCACACAGTGCGACCTGTACCACAGCACCTGTGTGTCGGCTCAGGGAGAGACCGCCATGGTCACCAAGATCCCTGCTGCTGTAACGGGTGTAGTGGCACCACAGAGCAAAGGTGAGAATGGAGCAGTTAAACCATGTTGGTTTAAATTTCACCCTGAATTGGTCGCCTGTGACTAACTAAAAAATTTCCTAGGCCCAGTTTCCCAAAGTTCAAACCATCCAGAATAAACTGTAGTGAGATTATTTTTAAGCTTACGTGTGCATTGATGATTTTGTTTTTCAGTCCATGCTGTTCCCTGTAATGACTCCGTGGCTTGTAGTGATGGAAACACCTGCTGTAAATCTCCACAGGGAGACTGGGCCTGTTGTCCTTTACCCAAGGTATAAACACACTTCTGTTTGGATCATACAGACAGGCAGACAGTGTTTCACTCTGTCCAGCTGCATAGAGCTGCTGTACACGAGATTGTGATTAATTTCTTGCCTGCTGTGTTTTCCATTTAGCTGTCAGTGATCTTTACAAATGGTCTCTCTTCTGATGGACTGTACTCGTAATAAATTTGTTTTGTTGTTACACTCATTTAAACATAATGAACATGATTCAGCATGATTAATGCAAGAGTTTATCCAGTCTTGGCACAAATTCCAGTTTCCTTGTCTGTTCATGGAGAACAGACTGAGAGGGGAGGGCAGACAGACGTTATATTTTGACTTACAAAATTGGTTTACTAAATAATAAATACAGCTCTATGTAAGTGTGTCCATCTGTGACTAAATTACACGTTTTGTTGAATGTTTGTTTAAAAAAAATAAGTAGTTTGTAACTACAATACAAACTTAAAAAGTCTAACCTTGATGTAACCTAACATTAGAGAAGTCAACATCTGAAGTTTGCCAATCAATGTGTGGAAAAGTACACTTTGTCAGCTGTTAACATGAGCGTGAAAATACTGTGCTGAGGTGTCACTGGAAAAATAAAGTCTATTAAATATCGGTAAATTCTGGATGCAGCTGCCCTGCAGTCTGTCAAGAAAGTGAAAGTGAAAACAGACTGGCTTCTACAACAAGACAATGATCCAAAGCAAACCTCAAGATCTGCCATGAACTACTTCAAGAAACGCACCCCTCACAGTCCCCAGACCTGAACATCAGGAAGAATCTTAGGGGAGGCCTTAAACATGCTAAGACATCCTAAAATATATCAGAACCCAGGCTGAAAATGTTTGAACCAGAAAGACTCTTAGCTGCTATATAGTGTTTTTTGTATGTGTTGTCACAGAAACCTTGTTAAGCTTTACAGCAGGCTGTGTGTTTCTCCTCCTTTTTAGGCTGTGTGTTGTGAAGATCACCTGCACTGCTGTCCCCATGGTACCATTTGTAACCTGGCAGCCTCCACGTGTGATGATCCCACAGGCAATGCTGTGGTGCCCTGGCTTGACAAAGTGCCCGCCTTCCCTTTACTGACTGGTAACAGCAAGTGTGACCAGTCCACCTCGTGTCCTGGAAAATCCACCTGCTGCAAGACGACAAGTGGAGCCTGGGCCTGTTGTCCTCTGCCTCAGGTATTCATTTTCAATTTCACAGGATTTCATGCCAATCACATGGAGTAAACACAGCATTTAACAGAGCTTGGTTTTGGGCTGCAGAGCTTCATGATGCAGTAAAAATGTGCTGGTAACCCTCAATGACCCAGTCTCTGTTCTGTGTGCCTCTCAGGCTGTTTGCTGTGACGACCACATCCACTGCTGTCCTCACGGCACGGTCTGCAACCTGGCGGCTGAAACTTGTGACAACCCGTCAGGTTTCTCAGCTTCGCTCCCCTGGGCCGCCAAAGTCCCGGCTCTGACCTCAAAGCTTCAGGATGAGAAATGTGACCAGCAGACCTTGTGTCCAGGAGGAACCACCTGCTGTAAGAGAAACTCCGGGCAGTGGGCGTGCTGTCCCTTACCTCAGGTCAGTTTAAGGGCTTTTGGCACATATGTGTTGGTCAGAAGACACTGGTGTGTTTTGAAGCACAGATTGTTGAGGGTATGTTTGTTCTTGTACCCTGTCAGCTATAATAGAGTTAAAAGTGGGATCAATTATTTCAGGCATCTGTGGCTCCTGAAGTAAAATTCCAGTTAATTTACTGAGTCTCAGTGTTTGGTGATTTAAAACTGAATCTACAGAAGTCGCCTTGGCCTTTATAAATAGAATAGAAAACTATTGATCAATTAATTAAAAAATAACATTTAACGTGTAACATGACTGTTTGACAGAGACATACAACCGCAGTAATAACAGTTTTAAGCTAAAAGGTAGCGGTTATTATTCCAACAGTAGAGGTTGGAATAATGTTTGAAAGTTTCTATGTCAGATTAATGTGAGGTTTTCCTGTTTTTCTACCAACTTGAAGAACGTCAGAGGTGTGAATCATCCTGCATTCACATGTCTCACTGGCTTCTTTTCCAAAAATACAGTGGCTAAGCTTTGTGGTTACAGTTGTATTTATAGCCATCCATCATAGGAGACTGAGGGGAAAAACATGATTTCTCAGAAATCCGGCAGGAATTTTTAAAAATCTGATTGCCATACCATAAATCTGTAGTAGAAAAATTAGCAGGGTCAATTTGCAGTCCAGTAAATCCAAAAAATACCCAGCTGTTTGATAATGAAAATAATTCCTTGTTTGTGAAGTCATTATGTATGCAGACATAAATCAGAGCACTGAAAAATAACCCTAATGATCAAAACAGGACTTGTTTCCTGGACGAGAGCAGGAATTCCTGCATGGCATTTATTTAAATTTATGTGGGATGTTGGATGTGATGTTGCATACAGTGTCTTAAATATGTGGAAAGAAAATCTGTCATTTACAGGGATTTAAGTCGCTATTAAAGAGCCTTTAAACGTGGTTCGTTCCAGGCTGTGTGCTGCAACGATCATGACCACTGCTGCCCCAAAGGCTACAAGTGTAATGTGGCTGAGCAGACTTGTGACAAGCCTGGAGCCCTTAGCCTGCCCTGGCTGCAGAAGGTACCAGCCCTGCAGAAGGAACCCAGCCAGGCTGTTTCCAGTCCAGGTCAGCCAGCCAAGAACATGTGTGATCCCCAGACCAGCTGCCCCAAAGACACAACCTGCTGCTTCATGGACAAGACCCACGAATGGGGCTGCTGCCCCCTGCCAAATGTAAGCGTGTGATTATTTCACAGCTTCACGTTTCTAGAAAACAAATTTAATGTGAATGTTGGAGGATTTGTGAACAGGGCTGCCACAGACTTACTGTTGTTGCTTCCAGGCGGTGTGTTGTAATGACGGAAACCACTGCTGCCCCAGCGGCCACACCTGTGAGCCTCACCGGTCCTCCTGCTCAAAGGGCACCCATGTCATACCCTGGTTCAGCAAACTGAGTGCTCTGACTGAGCCGGGCACCGTGACAGACGTTAAATGTGACGACAAAAGCAGCTGTGCTGCTGGAACGACCTGCTGCAAACTGCCGAATGGAGAGTGGGGCTGCTGCCCTCTGGTCAAGGTTTGTGCATCTCGGACTTTTTATTTTACGCTGTTCGTTTGATAAATGTGGGGAGAAAACCACATTATCATTAACTTACTATGTCTTGCCACTATAAATCGTCCAAGCATTTTGAAACAAAGGTATACGACAGATCTTTGTGGTACACAGGCACTATGTTGTATTATGTTGATCAGTTGGTTAAGATGAGCTGGGACTTTGGGATTCTTTCACTTCTGGGATCCTTTCAGAGTTCTTACTTAATTACTCCATGTCTATTTGTTCATTAGGTTTTAATTGTTGTTTAAAATTGTTAGGCTTTAGTTAGTTTGTCTTGTTTTTGCCATGGACAATAGACTGTCACTAAATATTTTGTTGTTTTTTTTATATTGGTTTAAAATGACAGTGATGTTACTGTTTCACATGTATACAGATACAGATGAAGATGTAATGATATTTCAAGGCGATAAGTTATTTGCTGTAGGATTAATAATAAATCTGTGTTAAACAACACGGTGTAAAACAGGTATGAGAAGTCGAGAAGCTGCAGGCTTACACATAAGGATAAAACACAATTAAAAATGCATGAATAGGGAAAATAAAGCACAGGTCTCAAAGGTCTGGTTCCAGGAAGGTGCCCCGGTTTCTCTAATCCGGGCAAGCTGACTCAGTTTAAAAAGGTTTGAGTCATCGAGATCATTTGAATCTCACTTTGTCTGATTCCTCCACTGGGACAACTTTGCCGTGAGAGACCCTAACAGAGGATTTTACCCCCTGACAACAAAGCTCCCAGGGTCACCAAGAGTCTCAAACCATATTAAGGTGGCAATAAAGGAAAATACGATGCACAGACAGAATAGCAGCAGCAGCAGCAGATCTAATTAAGAAATCACTAGATAAGACATTTAAGACATGCAGAATAACCACTGATGTGAGGTCTCAGGTTGTCGCTCTGTCTCCTCTTCAGGCGGTTTGCTGTGCCGACCACGAGCACTGCTGTCCTCACGACTACACCTGCAACATGCAGACGGGAACATGCGAGAAGAAGAACCTCAACGTGCTCGTACACATCCTCCCTCAGAGCAAAGTGGTACGGTCGGAGCTGAGAGGCCCGGAGGATGACGCGGACGTACCATGTGACAGCACGGGGGAGTTTCAATGCTCCAAACGCGCCACGTGCTGTAAGATGTCTGCCACAGAGTGGGCCTGCTGCCCCTCACCCCGGGTATGATCACACGTCGGTCACCATCAGCAGAGCTTGATGCTTTTTACGGTAACAGCGAATAGTTCAGGAAAATCTGGGAAAGAGGTAGTCATACAAAGGCGAGAACTAATCAAGGGAACAATCAACAATCAAGGGAAGTTTTACAAAATTGGTGTTGATTCTTAATGTATAAAATGTTGGAACCTTGTTTTAAATACTTTTTCTTTGTTGATTCAGTATTTATAGATTCATTTATTTATTATTCTTTGTTTCTTAATGCTTCTTCTTAATGTTGTTATGTTACGTATTGGGAAAACTAAATAACTAAATTACAAACAAATCGATAAACTATAAGCTTAGAAAATGGAAATGAGCATTGATTATCCTAGTTTTTTTACAGACACACTGCAGCTCTGAACTTGCGGTAAGTTTTGCAGTAGTCTCATTTAGATAATGTCACATGATGGGTAAAGTACAGGGTAAAGTGTGTTCTTTGTTAACAGATTAACAAAGCATGTGACTTCATTATAAAATCATTTTCTGTGTATAAAAAAATATCCAGAAACCAGTCGAGTGTCCAGGATAAATCAATGACTCATTTAAGTGTGTTTACATGGACTTGTGTAGCTCAGGTTGCAGTTGGTTTTGTGGTGTAACTTGGGTCCTTTAAACACAGAGAAACCAGATTTACTTTTACTGCAGTATAAGACTAAACATCTCCTAACGTGGACGGTAAAATAAGTCAGACAGGCAGGTTCTAATCCTGTGTTTTTGATTGCGGTGGTGGTGAAAGTATACTTTTCTTTAATGTTTCCAGGCCGTCTGCTGCTCGGGCTCAAAGCACTGCTGTCCTGGAGGATACTCCTGTGACCTGAAGGCTGGAGGGTGCACGCTGAACACCCAGCTGACCTGGGACACCCTGTTTGGGGACGGAAAGAAAGACTTTGTCCCACGTGGACTGTAATGAGGTGCACTGATTTACAGCTCATGTTGTCTGTGGACAGTAAGGGCTTTCCCCACTTTCTTAATTTGTTTTTGCACTCCTGACCAGTTTTGGTGGTAGGTGTGAAGGAATATTGGTGCAAAGCAGGAAAGGAGTCATGCATGCTGGAGTCATTTCAGACATGTCTGAAATGTATTTTACTCTTTCAACAGTGCACAGAATTCTTTTCATGTTTTGCACCTGGCAAAAAGTGATTCTAAATATATGTAGAAGTAGGAAGAGGAAGGACGTCTGCATTGCTTTGCAGTGTCTCTCTTAATGGATGTTATTTTTGTCTACAAATACCTTGAAGCCAAAAACCAACGTGTGCGTCTGTCTCCGTCTGTGGCGCTCGGCTGCAAGCCCAGTTTTTCTTAGTCGTAAAGCTTTTAAAACAACTATTAAATATATTACAGATTTTATTATTATTAATTGTTGTATGTGCACAAATCATGTAGTTTCTGGCTCAGTCAGTCAGTAAGGCATGCACAGCTGAAAAAACCTCTGCAGGTGCTGGATGATGAAGGCTCTGCACTGTAAACTCCCAGCTAAGTTTAGTTTCAGTGTTTCAGCAGATCCTTTGTCTCTTGTTTGCCTTCAGGCATGATACCTTCTCTTTATCCCGCAGACAAACAAATAGGCTGGAAATCAAGCTGGAAAATGACAGACATGCATAAAAGAGAGCAAACAAGAGAGACATCATGTGAGCACAGAACCAAAACAGGTGCCAGTACCTGCCTGGTTCCTAGAAAGACAAATAAAAAGTTTTAATTCTCAATGAGTTTAAGTATAGGTATCATGGTGTTCATTCAGAACATTTTCTAATAACAAATAATGTGTGGCAGTTCAGTTAGACATCTAAATTAAGTCACATTACACTCTGCTACTGAGCGGACACTAACACTTTCTTCTTCTATTGTTGTAATTAACAGCTAAGCAAATACCAGCTAATATTTTGGAAATTAACTGGAAAGTTTTCAGGAAATTAACCTGGAAATACTAGACCAGTAAAATATGTTAGCAATCATACTTACAGTATACACTATACAACTATATACAAGTTACCAGGCTTTGAATACATGCACATTAATTGTTAGGAGATCAGTTGGTTTTTGTTGCCTTCTTGGATTTGTTGACGGTAAATAACGCACACTATCACCTATGTTAGTCTGATTCTAGTCTGATTATCTTTTCTCTGTTAGGAAGAGAAACATGAATGTACTTTCTGCCTTATTTCGGGCAAAGTGTGATGTGTGGTAACATATGTGGCTGAAGACCAGCTCTGTGTCTCTTCATGTCCCCACCTGCTGAGGAAGAACCTTTTTTTTATTGCTTTACGGGCACAAGTCACTGAGTGAGAATCTGTTGGTATCGAAGGGCGATTTGAATTAAGTCACACAGCTGTGGTTTTGGTTTTGTAAAATGGAGAGACAGCACAATAATAGCAATGATTTCTTACAGCTTAAATCTGCATTTATATTTTACGGTAACATTGACCAAACAAACAGTTTGTGCCTTCTACCATTTCTCTGTAAGAGGTGCCAGTGGGTCAGAAGCAGAAGTCCAGTTTCTGCCTGAGGACATTTCAGTTCATCGCAGGGAAAGAACAAATGTGTTTGTGTTTTTTTTTTCTTTTAAACAGCTGAGTGTAGATTTCTGTAAACGCAGCCAAGCAGTAAAAGCCGAGTTCATCTTAATGTCACAAAAAACACAGACACTGAGACGATACCGTGTGTACTGCCATCTGGTTCGGAGTCTTAATACACATAACATCATTTCCAGCAGGAAAAATGGAAACTTTTATAGTTTCATGTTGACCCTGACTGTTCTTCTCTGACTGTCCAGCTGCCAACATCCATATGAGAGAAGAGCTAATAAAAATCTTTAAGTATATACACAAATCGCTGAACATGCAGTGCAGTGGTGCTGCAGGCATTAGTGCCCTGGGTTTGAGCTCTCAGGCTACGTACAGGATGCCCTCTGTTTTGGTGGATGTTGTTAGCATCAGATGGAGCTTGAAGAGTTTTCTGTAAACATTGTTTATTCAAAAAAAAAAGCACTTTCACCTCCTCTGCATGCTTTTTGAATTGAAACATACATAATTTAATTGTAAAAAGATGCTTAAATGGGTCATATTATGCATTTTGCGATGTATTACATTCAGTGTATACTTGTGTGAGGTTGAGTGTTCATGTTGCACACAGGCCCAAAGCTTAAGGTGTTATACTGCTGGCTGGTGGAAAAACTTCACTTTCAGTTTGGCCAATTAGCTTTATTTTCCGCTTTTCTTTTCAAAATGCTAAACTAAATGCTAGGATGTGTGAAGGTTAAATTAAACACAAAATCCTAAAACATCAGCTGATACAGTTAGAAGACAGAAACAGACTTCTAGCAATGTTTTTTATCTGTTCACAGCATTCCACTGTTCTCACCACCTGCGTCAATATGCAGCAGGAATTTCATCTAGGTTGTTGCTGAAAGACACTGCTGTTTCCACTGGGCGTAGTTCAGCTCACAGGAAGACCTCCAGAAGCTGGCCAGTCAGAACAGAATGGGATGAGGGGGAAGTGGAGCTTTTTTTTAGTCTTGAAGCCTGAGGAGCTGTTGCATAAAGAGGCATTAAAACATGGATTTGCACTTCGTCTGTTAAATCTCGACATTTTTGTGTCAGTGGAGTCAGAATAAAACGTACAGCCTAAATTAGGCAGAATATGGCAACTTTAGTCAAAACTACAGCAGTAAAGCGAAGACAGCTTTGCAGAATATAATTGATTATGTATCAAGTATAGGTTTAATCTTTCCTTTTTTATTTATTATTATTATTATTATTATTATTATTATTATTGAATGCAGAACTAACTGAAAACATCATAGTTAATCCTGACTTGTTTAAATGTAACTCACAATACATGCAGATAAGGTTTAATGTAAGTAAACGCAGAACATAATGCACTCAGCTGGCAGTTTATTAGGGTCATGTGTTGTGTTCCTGTAACATCTGAGCAGGAACTGAACACTATCATCATTGTGAAGGAGGATTTGTTGTTCTGCTCTTGTACTAGCCTGTATTTGTTTTATCTAGAGGTAACTACTAAACTCATCATCTTCTAAAGCGGGTACCTGTGCTCTTCACTACATGTGTGAAATCGTATGTCTGAGTTTTTGTTTTTGAACAGCGGCAACATATTCAGTCAGTTTCAGTGCTGCAGCTTTAGATATCGTCTCTGAGTCTTTGTTTTTTTTGGTTTAAGCTTAAGGAGAGACTTAAGAAATGATTTTTAAGAAAACAGCTTTTGAACTCTGTAAGTCGATGGATTTTTCTTTTCCTCATATCACATTATAAATTACCTGTACGGCTTTGATTTCCACATCATGTTGTCACTGCTTGTTTTAGAGTCTTGTGTGTTTAGTTGCACGTTGTTGTAGTTTTCAAATGGACATTTTAACTTCAGGGTGGTGGGGGTGAAAAGTCATGACTGAAATAAAGTGATTAAAAATATCAGTTTGGTCGATGTGATAATTAGATTCACTGAGATCATCCATGAAGTTTATCAGTTGACAGGATGTGCAGGCATTTACACAACAAGCCCACACACTTCCTCTGGCCATATCCTCTTACCCCCCCCACTCCCTCTTTCCTCGTCATTAGAAAGTTGTTATGACGACTCCAAGAAAACACAAGCCTGGCGAGCGGACTTACAGCGTGGGGGGAGGGCGGGTCGTGGCGTCCCGCTTTACTGTCAGCTCAGCTTTTCATCATCTGCCCTCTGTTGGCTGAAAACGGACGCGGTGACTGTTCCAAGTTGAAAACGACGGACAACTCCTGCTGTCACGGCCCTGAATGAGGTCAGATACTCCTCTGCTGTGTGACTCTATTGTTGTGAGCCAGTTACTGAAATCAGTCTTTTAACACACACTGTTGTCTTTGTGCAGAAGCACACAAACTCAATATACTATATCAGTAGTTTATTGCTTGATGAAGTACCACTTCAGAACTTAAAGTGTGCTCTAACATGTACTTTAAGTTACAGGTGCTCATTTACCAGTGAAAAACAAATAATTTTAAACACCATTTTTAATTTTTTCATTTCTTTTGTATCTATTTTTCTTTCTTTTCTCTGTTTAGTAATTTTGTGCATAATTTTCTACTTTTTTTTTCTCTATTTTCGATTATTTTTTGGGTATTGTCTCTTTCTTTCTCTTTCCCTTGACATTCACTTTATTTCTATTTCTGCCATTTGTGTCTATTTCTATTCTATATAAAATATGGTGTTTTTATTTCATATAATAACAAAAACTGCTTTTATCAATTTTAAAGTTTTGAAATATCTGATTTATTTAGTTTAGTTTAGTTTAGTGTGAGTGACTGAGATGTGAAGGAGCTCGAACCACTGCATGGAGGCTTTTCGGGTCTATGTTTAGCAGACTTGACCCACCAACAGCACAGTGGACTGAAGTGACAAAAACCGTCTGACGTGTGAACTTTCTCCTCAGTCTCACTATTGGTCCGTCACTGGTCACATTCAGATGTTGCCAGGGGAGGAGAGGGACCCTCCACCCAAATCTCCTCCTTCCTCTGGTATTTAGCCAGTTCCCACAGGAATGTATAGATTCCAGTCGTCACTATGTGGAACAGCAAATGTGTTGGAGGAGAAGAAGCTGCCAGTGGATCAGTGGAAAACAGCTGCAGTCAGCAGATGTTATCTCTGCTGTCTTATTACACTTTGTATTTACTGCAGCTCATTAGTCTAATTCAATCTAAGAACTACGGGGTAACTGTGGATCAGTTGGTGGGTCCAGTCCCTGGACAAGAGACTGAACCCCAAACCGTTGGTGCTTTTAATGCAGCTACATGTCCACAAAAATTGGATTAATAAAGTATCAATTCATATTATTGAATTGGTGGAGTTTTAGGTGAATGTTGTCTTGTTCTTTCTTAAAAGTTCCTAACGTTAAAAGAAACGTGATTAATTTTCACTGAGTTATGTTTTATTATAGTATATAAGTACGCTGTACTGGCATCTGCACAATTTAAGTTTAAGATTTACGATAACGAATATATTAAATACAGTTCTGTCTGTTTTTCATCTCATGGTTATTTCGAGTCTATATCTGTTCATGTGTTTCTTCTGCTCATTTACTTTGTGGTAATTTGTGTCTATTTTTGGTAATTGTTCATCTCTTTGTGGTTATTTTATGTTTATTCTTTGGTAATTTTTCAAACGGTCTTAACGTACAGTGACAAAATGATTGATTGATTTTGTTGTTCATGTCTTGGAAGTTGTTAGAAATAATAAATAAACTGACATGAAAGACCTAAAACATCACAGTAGACCAGATCAGAGTCCAAGTGTGACCGAGGGCATCTACTGTATCCATCCAGAGTCTGGTATCTGTGTGGGTGGGTCGGGGTGACTGAGGTGTAAGACCTCATAACTCACCCACGTGGTCGACCAATCAGCAGAGCCTGTGGGGGCAGAAAGCCGGTAGGTTACACTCTGATACTAATATACACGCAACACAGGACGAACAGACAGAAAGAGACACTTCAGACACTTTTTTTTTTTGCTTTGTCTTTAACAGGATCACTGGATTTCACCTGAACCAGGGTCAGGAGGAGACCACCTGACGGCTCTTCTGAGTTTCAGGTAGCTGCAACTTTAAACCACACTGTCAGTTTGGCTTTGTTTGGCTGGAGGTGCTCTCAGTCTCAGGTCATAGTGTTCAGGGGGGAGCGAGCAGGAGGTGTCGTTAGCAGTGCAGCATGGGAAGAGTAGTCACGGTTTGGGACCGGGCACCTTGCATGTCCTGAAATATTGATTCTCCTAAATTTAGAGTCACATTATAACCAGCAAGCTTATTCACTTTGAGCACGTCCTTAACGTCTTTCCACACTTTAAAATGATCGATCTACGTCCAACACTTATCAAACAAACGTGCTTCAGATATCTACTCATGAACCCTCGCAGCCGCTGTGTGAGGACTTCAGGACAAGTGCTGTCTTTATGTGTGGGAAATGTCTGTGTTTTGATCCCTGAGTATTTGCTGTCAACATGGCGAGGAGGCTGAGGAAGAGAGACTCTGACAGCTGGCCGGCCCAGTGGAAAGCATGCGTGCCAAATCTCTGCGTGCTATTTATACTCACCTTCTCAGACCCGCAACGAGTTTCTGTTCATTCACGCCCCTGCTGCGAAATATTACAAATATGCTGTGTCTACTATGGTTCAGTTTAATGTGTATAATGTGTGTGCGTTACGGGGGCCATTTAGTGCCAAAAAGAGAGAACCTCTAACAACATCACAACCATTCAGAAATCCAGAGCGTAGATTTTCTGGCGTCCGCGTTTGTTGCAACTTCTTTGAGAGCAAATTAACACCACCTGAAACTGTTGTGTTTGGTGACCTCCAGTGGTTTTAACTCCTCGCCTTGTGGTGATGTGCAGTGTACTCCAGTACACATGTGCACGAGGGCTTGTTCAGTATCTTCCTTAAATCCAGTCTTT
>JAUBNQ010000011.1:16951495-16963716 GCA_032353495.1 Ctenopoma kingsleyae
CTTGTGGTGATGTGCAGTGTACTCCAGTACACATGTGCACGAGGGCTTGTTCAGTATCTTCCTTAAATCCAGTCTTTTTATAGTTGAAGCTGAAATTGCAGTGTTGCATTGTGAGAATTGAACATTACATTTGTTGTGGTCTCCTGTGTTTACTGACCCTTCCATCCACCCTGATCTCCTAACACTGACTTACCTGCTCTATAACTATGTCATCAAATGTATTTCTGTTATTTTAATGTGTGTTTGTTGTTCATCAGCCAGATGCACACCACCAGCACCAGTGACACAGAAATGGCCATACCCCGGGTGTTTAACTCCAACACACCGTTCACCATCGTGGCCGGAGGATCTCAACTCTCGTTTCTCTGTAAAGAGGACAGCGGCCAGGGGTGCGAGGAGGAAACGGAATCACTGGTCCAAGCCATCGCCCCCCATCTGAGCCGGGTGATGCAGCACGGCACCGCCAAACATGTGGTCGCAGGGGATCACGGAGAGTCTGAGGAGGATCCCTGTGTCTGTATAGTCGCCCAGGCTGAGAGTAAGACTGTGGGTCCATGTAGATGAATGAGCTACACTGAGACTGGGGGTCTTTATACTCGGATTACTGCATATACACAGTAATTATTAACTTTTCCGTGTCCCAGGTGAAGACTTCCAGGAGTTCAGCCCTACTAACACGAAGAGCCACTACTTAAGCAGCTACTCTCAGCTGCTGAAAAAGTACAGGTACTGCACAAAATACAATCCTGCTGTGTGCTTCAAACTCAATATGTTACATGTCCAAAAGCAGAGGTGGTAGGTAACTTAATACATTTACTTAAGTACAATTTTGAGGTACTTTACTGGAGTATTTACATTTTAAGTTACTTTTACTTAAATCTGGGAAACTTGTTGTTTTAGCTCACCTTCACCTTCATCACTGATAAAGAACTGATGAAGCCTTGCCTCATGGCAACTTCATCTGAGGGCGTCACATCTGAATTAACACTATCTAAAAGAAAATCTACCTCAGGGAGATTCTGAGGTAACTAATCACATCTAGTAAGTTATTCATAAATGACTTACTTTAAATACTGTAAGAATACTAAAATATAAGTGTAGTTAACATATAGACATATATATATATATATTTCACTTCAAAATGTACAGGTACTTTAACATGAGATCAGGGCTCTATGCAGCACTGGGGAAAATGACCTTCACTATGACCTTGAAGTTGCATCAACACCTCTCTGAAACTCTTTGAATAAAAACTGAACATTATTGCCTTGATGAAGGAGAATTTACTGGATAATAAACTGGAAACAGCATTTATAATCTGGGAGTCACAATGACTGCACCACTTTTCAACTCTGCACACTGTTGACTTTTAAGTCTTATAAAAATGGTTCATCTCCATGAATTGAGATTAACGCTGTGAAAATCCATATTAGCATTTTGAACACACTATAAATCCTCTCATTTGCAGGTCTCCCGGAAAAGAAGCTGTCCTCATGAGCGACACAGATGATGAGAATTTTATGATGGCCCCACACAACCACCTTCAGAGGAAACAACGCAAGAAAACCAGTACAAGACAGATCCAGGAGGAAGGGGAAGAACCTCCAATCATCCGGGGTCTGTGGGTGCAGGAGATCGATTGGCTCAAATCTGCAGAGAAAGAAACGACATCAGCAGCTGAGATCATACCGCCTCCTGCTCAGTTTACGGACTCGGCGTCATTCTGCCGCAGCCATGGAGACCTGCGCTCCTGCATGTATGAAAGCTGCACCTGTGCAAACGTGTGCAACTGCGTCAGAGGATTAGAGGGTGTGTCTCTGTCAGAGGAGCGACACAGTTCAGCAGACACATCCAGTACTGATGACAGAGGAGGCTCAGACTCTGATTGTGGTCTGGAGCAGGACTCTGAGTCTGTTTGCACCCATGAAAGTGAGTCAGACTCGTCCTGCTGCGCAGAAGACAACATACGAGATGACTTTGGAGTTGAAGAGAGCATGTCAGATTCAACCTTTGGCCGATTGCACGTGTCTGGTTTTAAATCCTCGTCCTCACACACTGACTCCGACTCTACAGGATGTGAGCGAAGCCTGCTGGCACCTTCAGACTCCCCTTTCACCCCCAGCACTGTGAATGGATCCCAGTGTTCTGATGACATGAGTGATGTTGATACAGTTTTGGACGCACTAAGAGGCAAAGTGACACGGATGCCGAAAAACTTGGTTTCACCTTTTTTCAGTGATTTGCTGAAACAGACCACAAAGCACAACAATGAAGGACTCATTTTTCATCATGTAAGACATTTACATCTAGTGTATGTACATCAACATGTAAACCTGAGCATCTGTGTGTCCTGAAAAAGAAATAACACAATGATGTACTGAGCATTGTTAGAGCTGTAACGAAACCCCCCAAAACAACAGTCAGTGACATCACCAACACCCTCCGCAGAGCAGGGAGGAGTCCGTCTTTCGAACAAAACTTTATGAGCCGTAATACGGAGGCCAAACAACGAGGTGCAAACACCTCATCAGCAGTCAGAATCAGAAAAAGAAGTGTAAACTTGCAGGTCAGACAGCAGAATGTGCTGTCTAGTAACTTTTACTTCACTTCACTATACTGTATGTAGCTGAGAACAAAACTATTTCCATAAAATGCAGCAGAGCAGAAGAAGATGTAAAAATGCTTAAAACTGCATTAATTTGTTTTTTTGTCCAGTTGGGGGCAGCAAAAAGGTTTGGTCTCCACCAGCTCATGAGGAAAATATCTGCCCTTTATTGATCCATTGATGCAATTGATGGCTTTGTGTTAAATTGCAATTTAAGTACGTTTTTTTCCTCAGCATGTTTCTCATTTATGCCATCAATGTGCACCTTTTTTTTTATCTGTTAGCAACTCCAGCCCAACACTTCACAGTACAGGGAGGGGGAGGAATACTGCATTCTTCACCACATCCAGAACGGCTCATACGGTGATGTGTTCAGTGTTCGGGACAAAAGGACGGGATTTGAATGTGCTGCCAAGAAGGTAAGCCAAGAAAGAGTGAGTCATTTAATTAAGCCTGTCCTGAACACTCTCCTGCTTTCAATCAGTGAAATGATGAAGTTAAAAGCTATTTTGTGTGATTTAGCTCTTTGTTGTCCACTTGTGTCAGATTCCACTGAGTCATTTCAGCAGGGAGGAGGTGAGCACATGGAGCACTCTGAACTCTCCTCGAGTAGTGGAGCTTTTTGGGGCTGTGAGGGAGGGGCTCAACATTGTGCTCTTCATGGACTTGAAGCCAGGTAAACATTTTAATAGATAAAACTCTTTCACAATAAAAGCAGACAAATGTTATGTGATGAAGGTCTGAGCAGCGTTTTAAAGTAACCAGACATTTCCAAACCTGTGAAGCGTGTTTGGGCCAGCTCCTGAAGGACATGGACTCCCTGCCCGAGGATCTGGCTCTGCATTACCTGCATCAGTCGCTGGGGGCGCTAGAACACCTGCACCACAGGAAGGTCCTTCACTTGGATGTGAAAGGTGTGTTCATGTGTGTGTTGACTACAACACCACAGTGGAGTTAAAATGAAACTACGTTTACGTTTTTGAAGTTCAAATTACTTTTTACTTCTTTTGTACTACAATTTAATTATTAAAACATAAATAGCGAACATATAGTAAGATTTAACTGCAGTGAAGTGTTTTTACACTACGTGATATTTTATCTTGTATAGTTTGTTGTTTACCCCACACCCCACCTCCCCCCTAAACCCTCAGTACTCCCAGCTCAGTGGATTGAGTGGGAGGGGGCTCACCCTGTATTGTCCTCTGAGCTGACGGCGAGCTGGTTCACTCAGTCAGCAACCATCAAATTAACCTGTCCCATCGTATGTGATGTTCATGGAGAGGTCGACAAATGTGTGCGAGCTTTATTTTTGGAGATGTTACCTTGTGCTACCTCTAGAGAACCGGACCAACGCGGCTGCAGAGGCTTTGTTCCCCTGTGTCCACATCATCCTGACAGCCTCCTGATTTCCCAGTCAACTGTTTCATATTGAGCACCAAATGAAAACAAGCTGTCTCTCTAAATCCTGTATGTTGATTTTATTCCAGTTGACAATGTGCTGCTGTCTGCAGACTGCAGACACACATTCCTCTGTGACTTTGGCCTCTCAGAAACATTAGATGACACTGGATGGAGCACCAAGGTATTCAGGGGTGAGTTGATTCAGAAAACACTGCGGCAGAATTCACACACCATCATGATATTTACAGATCACATGATTTGGTTCTGCTAATTACCCCAAAGTTTCATATTCTAGCTTATATTTTAAAAAAGTCAGTAGGATTCATCTTCTGGGATACACGAACATCTGCACAAAATGTTGTAATAAAGTAATATTCTTTATGATGTGTGTGTATATACATATATATATATATATATATATATATATATATACAGTATATACACACATACACATAACACTAAGTAGCATGAGTGGCAACTAACTCAGTGTTTATAAATGCAGGAGCTGCCTTCCCTGGCACAGAGACCCACATGGCCCCTGAGGTGGCACGAGGCGATCGACTCTGTGCCAAGGCGGATGTGTGGAGCAGCTGCTGTATGCTTCTGCACATGCTCAATGGATGCCACCCATGGATACGTTACTATTCACATCCTCTGTGTCTCCAGGTGAGAGACTCTTCTGGATTGCTGTGGGAATATTTTCAAACCTACACTGACATCGCTGGTCATGTGTTTTTCAGATTGCCAGCGAGCCTCCGCCTCTGTGGGAGGTGCCGTCCAACTGTAACAACTTCACAGCCAAAGTGTTCAGGGCCGGACTCCGGAAGGACCCCGACAGACGAGCATCTGCCAGGGAGCTCAGGAGGAAAACCACGAAAGCCCTCAGAGCAGGTTGATGCACTATATACACAGGAATCATTATTATAATATATAGCTTTATTTTTATCATTATAATATAACATGACATACAGCTGTCATCAGCATAAAAGTGAAACAAGATGCCATGACCAAAAGATGCAAGTATGGAAAATACAATAGAGCCCAGATTAGACTCCTGAGGCACTCCAAATGCATTCTTTACTAATGAAGAGATATTATTGTCCATAGAAAAACACAGTTTTCTCAAAAACGTTCTGCTCCACAGTGGGAGGCCTGAGTCCCTGGTCCATCAAAACTGCCTGTGAGAAACTGTATTATATCAAAAGCCAGACTGAAGACACCGCTTGCTCTTTGTCTGCGGGGATCACCACAAATAAACCATCAGATGCTGTCTCAGCTCCTACGATGTACTGGGTGAGCCCATGGAGGACCACTGCAGTGGACGAGGACTGGGAAGAAGGAGGCTCAAACCAAGACTCTGAAGCAGAGACAGATTCTTTAACCAGAGAGTGGGACTCCCAACCAAAATCGCTGCTGGATAATTACACTGCAGGTGACAAAGACTGGGGCGCTGGGTCTGACTCAGAAGTTGACATTTACATGGGAGAGGAGGAATTTATTCGGGAGAAGTGGCTGAAAACTGACAGGGACTATGAAGGCGACTGGGAAGAGGAGGGAGATGATGAAGAAGAAGGAGAGGAGGAGGAGGAGGAAGAGGAGTGGGACTCCTTCATGTCCACAGAATACATCAGTGCTCTCCGAGGGCTCTTCCCTTTGTTGCAAAAAGGCCAAGAAACAAATGACAGTCCATGGGGATCAGAGCAAGAGCTGGAATACCTTAGAGATGGTGAGTCAGAAACAGTCGACTTCAGCAGGGGCGATACACTCACACATACACATGTTGATACTAAACATACTGAACCAAACTAACTAAAACTGTTCAGTCTGTCAGAACCATTTTCCCACACAGTGTCCTCAGTGTTATGGTTGTAGGAAACTGCAACGCTTGATGGCGTTTAGGGAAGTATCTAGCCACATACATCACGTCACAGAGGAAACTATCTGTTTGCCTGAAAGTTAATTGACCAGTGATGTATGAGTCACATTATATCAAACAGAGGGCGTATCTGACTGTACTAAATGCACACACAAGAACAATCACTGATTCCTTTAGTGTGAAGGGAAAACATGACTAAAACATCTGCAGTTCTGGTACTAACAGAAATACGTTGCCTCTCACTAGATGTACCTGTAGGCACCACGATCCGGACCCCGTCTCCTGAACCACGAGATGACCCCCCGTCCTGTTTCAGCTGTTCGGATACATCGCAGATCGGTGCTTCAGACAAGGTGTGAACAAACATGAACGAACATGTGTGGATTCAGACACAAACATCTGCATGTGAAACTAGTCTTACAATAAATCTAAACCTGTAAAAAGAGAAATTCCATTTTCCAGGACTCTGATCATTCATCTGATGACCTGAGCTCTGGAGTCTTTTCCTCATGCAACAGTCACACAGACAGACACTTGGAGTGGTCGGCCTCAGCCAATCAGGCGTCCTCGTACTGCCTCGAAGGTAAGGACGACAGGAACTTCTCACTACGCTGAACGATGGCTGGCTGCCGTGTTTGCCGTCATTCAGTGCTCTGACTCTGTCGCAGGAGTTGACATCTGGATAGAGAACGTCCAGGGCGAGTGTCTGAGGATTCGAGAACGTCGCCAGGTCAACGTGGGCCATGTTGCTGTAGGAATCAGTGATCAGGTAGGTTTTCAGATTTAATCCTGAAAGTTTGGCTCAGTCAAGTCAAGTGGATCCTCGTGCATCTCGTCTTGTGATCAGTTTAGTTACCGTTTGCCTGTAAAGTAAAGTAACAACTACATGTTTGGAAATGTACTTTGAGTACAAAAGTACTAGAAATTGAACCTGATGCTGTTGATAAAAAAAATCTGAGAATTTACTTTGAAGAATCATCAACATTAATTTTGTTTCTTCTCTTCACAAACTGAACCTTTAATATAGCAGCAATGAAAAAACAAATGTTGGAACTACACACCAGTGAAAATATATATTTTTTTTTTTTTAAAGGAGAAAATATTTACTGACAACTAATGTGCTGCAAACAAATGTCCAAATGTGAAAAATAAGGTAAAGAAACATTTCCAGTACCAAATAATCAGTGTCACTATAGAGGCTTGGTAAAAGGTGGAGCTGATCTTAACCACTTTATGTACAGACAGCCGGTTAATCCATAATAATACATCAACATTTACTCTCAAAGCAAAGCAATGTTCACTTTTATAGTTATAAAGTCCTTCAGAAAAAAGGGGGGGGGGAATTACCGGAGTCCCTCACAGCATATACCCAGTCACCTCAGTGTTTAAATCTAGATTTAGACCTAAGAGATCTTCCTGATATGTGGAGATGTACAGACTCTAAAATACACAAAGGTATCAGATTATGCTGAGTTTTATAAGCAAATAGCATCAATTTAAAATGAATCCTGTAACATTCTGCGAGTGGAGTGAAGCCAGAACTGGTGCACGTTCATGTTTACATGATGTATTAGTCAGAAGTCAAGCAGCTGCAAAGTAACTAAAGATGTTAAATAAATGTGGTGGAATAAAGAGTACAATATTTCCCTCTGAACTGTAGTGAAACAAAATAATATACGTATAAAATGAAAATAGTTCAGTAAAAGAGTTCAAATATGTGCCTAAGTACAGTATATAAATAAGAGTACTGTACTTTTGTTAATTACAAGCTCTGATCTGCAGGAATTTAAAAGTCCTAAATTATCTTACCCGCAGTAGGTGATGATATAAGCTATAAACAAGAAGTGTACTTGTTGTGACAATGTGTGTTAAATTCTTTTCAGTGACAACTATCAGACCTGTAGCAAAGACAGGAAGCTCATCGACTTACAGTAGGCAAAACATTTAATGAATTTTACACGGTTCATCCATCCAAACATCCATATTCTGCCATTTATCCAGGTCCCTGACACATTAATTTATCATATATTATGAAGTATCACTATTTAAACAAGGGAAGGGATTGGAAAAAATATGTTTAATCTAATTGTAGGTCAAATAATTTCTGTTAATTTTCAATCGTATTTTCATATTGTGACCAGAGATGAAACAGCTCAAGTCTTTAACACTGATTAAGGTGATTGGGATGATTCGATCTAACGATGTCTCTTCTGTCACTCAGATCTCAGGGAAAACCTTCACTCTGGAGACTCTGGACAGGAAGACGGTGTCCTTTGAGCAGGAGATCGCAGAGTCTGGTCTGTGGCTCCGCTGTGTTCCTGCTCCTGACAGATGTCAGCGCTGGAGGTGGAGAGTCCGAGATGGCGAGCTGGAGCTGAGAGAATGAAACAAGCATTTTTGATATTTTTTTTTAACAAAATGCCTGTTTGTTTGCACAAACCTTTAATGCAATGTTTGTTCATAAATCGTGTGGGTATAAAATATGTTTACATTTACTGTAGATGCACATGAAAAAGCCACAGCTTTAGTTTTATCATCATAAAATTGTTTTATTGGGCAAGTATGTTCACACAGACAGATTTGTTACACAAAGCTGCAGGAACATTTTTTCAGGAAGACAGAAATAGCTGGAAACAAGGTGAATATATATAATTCATGAGTTAATACTTTCTGATAAAATATTTATCAGAAATTTCTAAGCTGCATTTAATTTTTTATCGTGATTTTTAGGCAAACAAAACAGAAAATTACCCCTGAACCAACATGAGATAATAAATGTTGTGTATGTATTAATTATATAATTGGAAATGAATAAACAACACATACAGATGACACAAATTTTAATGTTTGAGGGGGGAGACACCCACCCCCTCTCAACCCCCTATAGATCCACAACCTGGCAACTAAAAGCTGTTCCTATTATCACAGGTAATTCAGTGATTCATGATTGTTGGTTATCTGTAGAGCATTAATAAATGATTTATTAACATTAATAAATACATTAATCACTGCTTTATAACTGGTCCCTTATCAGAAAGTTTGACTAGATAGCATGTTGAATAGCAACAATAGAAATTATAATGTCAAGAGTACTGGAATAAATATTGAATGGGTAATATAATAAGTTACTTTACAGATACACATACTGTACGTCAGGTATGTATATGTATACATGTTTTTCACAGTATATAGAACATTTTACTTGTACAGATGTTTTTTCCTGTATCCTCTCTTCTGATCCCGTTCTGAGGTTAACGGCACCTTTTCGTTTGCTCTGTGATCTGAAAATCAAAGATTGTTGCTGTTTTGGTTTTTGTTTTTTCGTTTCAATTGAGTTGAAGTGAAAAGTTTAAAGTGATAATTATCAGTAATAATATGATATGAGCGCTGGAGACTTTAATACTTGAACTTTACTGACATTTTATATATTAATAAATAACGACCTTCAAGGTTCTCTGTCCATTGCCTCCTTCATTTATCGTCTCATCCAGCTCAGGTCCACAGGAGGAGGAAGTAACTAAATACATTTACTCAAACACTGTACTAATCTAACTTTTTGAAGGCTTACTTCCATTTTATTGGTTTATTTTATTCCAGTGCACTTTATACTTCTACTCATTTACAATTTGCTTACACAAACTCTTTATTCCACTATTTATGTGACAGGTTTAATTACTTTACATATAAATCATATATCAAATAGCTTATAAAGTAAGAAGCTAAAATTATTAGTAGATTAATCTGTGACTACTTTGATTGCTGAATTATGTTTTTGTGCAAAATCACCAAATATTTCCTAAATTTCAGCTTCTCAGTTATGATAAATTTCTGCTTTTCCTTTTTAATCATTTAATTGTTAATAGTTTTGAGGTTTGTACAAAACAAACCCTGTGATGATGGCTCTGGATATTTCCTGAAATTATTTTTTTTTTAAATTATCAAGTCCTTGCAGTTTTATATAAATTGTTAAAAAATAAAAGTAATAACAAGCCAATAATCTAATTAATTGTAAATAGTAACAACAGCAGGGCTCATTTGGATGTGCACATCTGCACTGAGTACTTTTACTTCAGCCAAAATATATAACTCATATACATTTAAGACTTTAAGTGTAGGGCTTTTGCATGCAATGGAGTATTTTGACAGTACTTTTACTAAAGTACTTTTACTCGCATCATCTCTGAAGAAAGAGATTTATCCTGGACCCTGCACACGTATGTCAGGACTCAGGAGATCAAAGCATCTGAACATCTGCTGTACTGATGAAGAAACTGAGCTCCGCGCTCACAAAGAAAGTTCATGTGACTGTATCACATGTGAAACCGTTATTCACACGTGGTCACATCACACATTTCACACATTTCACACATCACGTGTAGTTCAGATGTTAAATTCTTGAAATATTTTAATTTTTATATAAACGTTTGGGCAGAAACGTAACTCAGTGCATTTACTCATGTAATGTAATTAAGTAAGTAAAATTGTAAGTATTCACTTGGCTGTTTCTATTATATGTCACCTTATATACTCTATGTTACCTCGAATATTTTGTAATGTTAATTACTTTCCCATTACAAATGATTAACACAGATTTTAAAATCTAATAAATTATGACACATATTATGAGTTAAACTACTCATCAGTAAGTGATTACTGTAATGAATTCCAAATACATATTATTAATATATATATTATTAAATTATACTGCTACTCTTTGTACTTTAAGTATATTTATGTGCTAATATGTTTGCACTTTAATTGAGCATTTTGAATGCGTGGCTTTCTGTTGTAACATGAAAGTAAAAATAACCAGTAAAACCACTGCTCTTTGGTCACTACGTATATATATTAAATATTTTACTAAATCCCCACTGGAATTTTATTTATAGCAGTGAGAAGAATGATATATATATTATTAAATTATGCTGGACCTTCATGATGGAAAATAAAATTACTTGAAAATGGGGCCTTCTGAAAAGTACAAACCCCTTTTCCATTAAATTTGTGGCTTTTTCTTAAATAAAATAAAAACTAAAATCTCTGACTTGATAATTAGCTTAAATCTTTATTCATCTGGAAAAAGTACAGAAAAACGATTTTCAGTGTTTTCACTGAACAAATTCATTGTTCAGTATTTGGAAAATATTTTTTTTAAAAAGTTGAGTTTGATGCTGTAACAGGCTCAAAAAGAGTTTGACAGAGTCATGTTTATGATTGTGTTATATCACGTTTCATTTTAATTATACTTTATAATCATCTGGAAGCTGGACGGTCCATGGTCGTTGTTGACTGATTCGACGACCTCGGCAACGTTTCTGCACAGACTTAGTGTTTGGCTTCCTCCTTGGGTAGTTTCTCAAGCAAAACCGCCTGAGCGCTTGAAGTCTTATGCACATTCAACAGTGGTTTCTGTCACTGGCCTTTATGCTCTGAGATTTTCCCAGGAGTCCCTGATAGTTTTCACAATATTGTGAAGTACATATGCTGATGTAAGTAAATTATTTGCCATCTTATATTGAGAAATAATATTTTTGACCTGAAAAACTGAAAAGTCTCACTTGACGTTTGGCACAGAGTGTTGAACCACTACACTGGTCTTGAACTGTAAAGTCTGAGCCTTTGGTGGATGCTCTTTTTATCACCAATCACAACTCTTGCCTGTTACTAATTAACCTGCTGATTTTGTTACTAGAATATAAAGTTTTCAGTCTTATGTTGCCTCTGTCTCAACCTTTTTGAGGGTGCTGCAGCATCAAACTCTGAATTGAATACATTTACAAAACATATAAAGGTAAATAAGTTAAGGTTCAAACAAATGAACAAATCAAACTTTCAAGCTTTTTTACTGCTTTTTGGAGAATGTCAACTTTTCTGGAAATGGGATTTAAGACATTTTAAAAATGTTTTGATTTGATTTCTGTGGAAAGGGAACAGTAGTGTTTCTGTTACAGTTGACGTTTGAGGAATGTGGAGTTACTCATGCAGCTCCTCCCTTAGTAAATATTTAAAGATGGCCCACCACCATTTAGCAGGCCCAACAGAACATTTGTACTATTATTTACTTACTGGCTACAGTATCTGTGTTCTTCTAACCCTGTAACATGATTCTGTCTGTGAGGATTGATGAAACCAGCAAAATAATAATAAATACACCAATGACCCAGGGGGTTAGGATGAGGTTGACCTCTTGTTCTCTACTTTGCCTGTTGGGCGATCCAGCCTTGTTTTTGGCCTTATACTTAATAATGTATAACTGACGTGTGTCTTTGTTAATGTTTTGTGTCTTTTTGTGGTAATTTTGCATGTCTGTGTGGGTGTTTTATATCTGTCTGGACGTGT
>JAUBNQ010000011.1:16963816-16975389 GCA_032353495.1 Ctenopoma kingsleyae
GTGTGGACATTTTGTGTCTCTTGTTGTCATTTTGCATCTCTTTGTGGTTGTTTGTTGTTTAGTTTGTGGAATGTTTTACAAAGACCATGGGCCCCTGACTTTTTGGGCCTGTGCCCAGTGGGCCCATTCAGTAATCCATCCATGCATAGCCTACTAGCCTAAATGAGAGGGGGTGCTTTTGTTTTCTAAGTTACAATTTCTTTTCCTCTGGGTAAATGAAATGCTGCAGGTGTTAATTCTTTTAACCCTGTCTCATCCCCCTCTTTAACAGCTTTGTCAGTATGGGAAATGTGTTTAATGACTTTATTCAAGGGTCTTTTTAGCAAAAAAAAAAAAAAAAGATATACACACTCTATGTGGCTTTGGGTCATATGGTGCGTATCGATGAGAAATAAACCAGCATCAGCTGCAGCAAACAAAATCATAACAGGAGGAAAGTCAGCCTGGCTTGTTGTCCACTTTTCAGAGTGCCTGTGTCTGAAACTTGAATAAACTCGTGTGCGGTTCACTTCCTCGACATTTTGTGCACTGAGCACACAGAGATCCGCAGACGCTGTGATAGGGCAGCGGGGGAACCGAGGCGGGTCACCGGTTACACCATGTCTTCTGTGATTGGGTCGGGTTTCATAGTGGGAAGTGTTCGTACGCCGGTGTCTCCCTGGTTGCGCAAGACGCCATTTTGGAGTGTCAGTGAAAGATAACGGAAAGATTGAGAAGCTGTCTTCCTAAAGGTAATAATCAGCACAAACGCGCCGTTTTTCGCGTCAAAATGTCACATTATACGAGCTGGTTGTTGCTCGGTACGAACTACTCGTTTTATTTGGTATTTGACATGACGTCACGGTGCTCGCTCGTTACTGTGACGCGGCATTTAGCTAACGGCAGCTAGCGTTAGCATGCTTGCTAAGCAGTTCCTGTACCACCAAAGAGCTCTAACTGCGGGTTTTTATAATGTGCTGAATCTAACTTTCACCGACGATTTTCGTTATGTGTGAACGTTATATGTGTTGATATTGTGTCACCGTGTTTCGTAGACGATAGTGTTCTGTTTAGACCAGTTGACAATGCTATCACCCACTAGCAGCAAGCTAACTAACCGAAGCATCCGCCCTTAATGCAGCTAAAGACAATCGACCGGTGATAACCAGCTGGAGTTACCAAACTTGCGGTTCACATATCCACAACGATCCGAAACAACAATTCCCAATACGATTAGCTCTTTTAGGTGACATATAGACATTAACTTGGCTGGATTGTCGGTCTTTCGTTAAGGCCGAGGTGTTGTTAGCATGCTAGCGAGGTAGCGTCTTGTGACGGCTCACGCATAGCTACAGTAATGTTATCCCGGCCCGTTTGCCAGCTGGAACAGGCCTCTGTTATCTGCTGATCAGTTAGATACTCGGTTTATCCGGGGTTATAATGTTCCCAGGCTGGGAACTAACTAATATTTTCATTGTTCAACAGTCTACTAATAATCTCCGATTAATCGCTTTAAATGCTAGAAAATAGTTAAAGCCGGTTTTATTTTTCCAGAGGCCGACATGATGTGTACATGTAGCTTGTTTTATTTGACTAGGAGTCCAGATACAAAAGTTAACAATTAAATGTGATAAAATAAGCCACAGAACCCTACACGTGAGGGCCTTTAACCTGTTAATAGTTTGTTTTTGCTTGTTAAACTGATTAATGATACGTCAAAGTTGGCCTCTCAGCAGTCAAAGGACGAGTTCAACAATTTTAAACTTCCTATGCTTCCAGTGTGGAGGCTGCAGTATGTGAATGCGATTCAACTTCCCTCTGCCCTCCATGTATTAGAACATCTCCGCTCCTCCAGATGACATCATCTGGAGGAGCAGAGATGAGTTTCCCAGCTAGAAGCAGGTTGACCCTGACTGCAGCCTTAACAGATAAAACAACCACATGATAGATCAGAGCTCACTGGACTGGGTTATGAAGATTATTCAAAACATACTTTTTTGTTTTTGAAATCATAACTAAAAGTGTAGTTTTTGTCTGCCACATTTAGACAATTTCAGACCAGATCGAGTTCAGAAACCATGAAAGTAAAAGTCTCTTTAAAAATGGTGTTAGATGTCCATTTATTTTAGGTTTAGTCCAGCATAGTCTGGATATGGGGGGGGAAAAAGGGAGAACACTTACTAATTTTTGCACTTTCACAATTGCTGTAAAAGTTTCACAAATGACAAACTACATTTTAAAGAGTCTTTTGCTGGTTCAGATTTGACAGAGTGGTTTGTGATCTGGACCTAGTCTGATGAGGACTTGATCACAACAGTGACAAACAGAAGAGGTTGTTTTATTTTAGATACTTTAAGTTTCCATTACCTTTCTCGTTAACCGCGCAACTGGAAGCTGCAAATTTGATGCCAGCTTCAGTATTTTTTAAATGTCGGTTTCTCTGGATAGATGGATTTTTATCAGCTAATTTTTGAGATTTAAGTAAAAACTCTGGTAGGCATCATTCAGTAAAGTTGTGGATGGGGATAGTCTGGCTGGTATTGTAGAGCCATTAACTTTAACGTTTAACCAGCAGCTTAAGTAAACTTCTCACATGTGTTCCCACCATTCATTGTGGTTCAGTTTCACTTAACCAGATATGCTGCAGTCAACAACCTCTTTATGAGCTGTCCAACAGTGAAGAGATAAAATATTTACTGTCTGCAGAATCACCTAAATGACAGGTGGTACTTTTGCTGTATTTCTTTTTTTTAATCATACACTTTGTCTCTTCTTTTCACTGAAACACTGCAGGTGCTCACTCTCCTAACCCTGTTTCTTTCTTCTTTTTAACAGCTTCGTCACCATGGGGAATGTATTCGCAAGTTTATTCAAGGGCCTTTTTGGCAAAAAAGAGATGAGGATTCTCATGGTCGGGCTTGATGCTGCTGGAAAAACAACGATCCTGTATAAACTGAAACTTGGAGAGATAGTCACCACCATTCCCACCATTGGTAGGAATACGTATTAATCTTCTTGCTTACTTTATAGATGTGATTCTAACTGTGTAATCACTTGGGTGTAGGGCTGGGTACATTTTTGGAAATGTTTGGATGCTAATAAAGGTATCTTTTTATACAGAGCACACAGACAATGTCAGCAAAAGTTGTATATAAGACAAAAGAAAGTTGGTTACAGAGTCGTGGAGCTTTTAAAAAAGCTTTTAAAACTATGAAAATGAAACATTTCATACTGAAAGTACTGGAAGTTGGAAGTTGCTTTGACCAAAAGTCGAAGCAGTTGTCATGCAAAATTCAACCAGCTAATGATTATTCATGTATCTGGTATAGTTGATAAATCAGGTACCTGTCTCATCTCTACATGGTTCCCAGCCCTGCCACGTACCGCTAGAGCTGGAGCTTTAAATTAACTTGACTTCAGTGAAATGTGAACTGTACAGATGTTGAACTGCGTGGAGTGTTTGTTGTTGAGCCTTTTCACAGTGACTGATTCATGTTTCTCCTCTTCACGTCCAGGTTTTAATGTTGAAACTGTAGAATACAAGAACATCAGCTTCACAGTGTGGGATGTGGGCGGTCAGGACAAAATCAGGCCGCTGTGGCGCCACTATTTCCAGAACACTCAAGGTGAGGAGGGGGGGGGATTTGATAGCTGACATTGGTGTCAGTGAACATTACTGCCCATAGGTGTCCTCATTGGTGCATAAAATATGATCCTAAAGCTGCTGAAACTATGACTCATATACTATTGTTCAATTCTCAAAGGGTGTACTGTGTGATTCTCCTGCTGTTTCCTGTCATGTAAGTCACTGATGTTGCAGCTTAAGCTAAACTCTCAGCAGAGCTTGTATTCTATCACAGTATCATTGCGAATTGTTTTCTACGGAAATCCACTGTGATTTCAGCTGATTTAGCAGCTTCACTGCCACCTTTTGGTCCTTTTTTAGCTTCCACCTCGTTTTTCTTGACATGACACCACACAGACGTCTTGCAGCAGCAAACATCACCCTCCAAGTGTGAAATTGAATGTGTGAATCCTTGTTGGTAATGACAGTTGGATGGCGTCATTTATCAAAAAAAGGCCTAAGAGCTTTCTAGGAACAGCATGTCTATCTTCAGAATATACTGATGGTCTCAGATTAAGTAGAAGCAGCACTTTCTCTGGTGCTAACTTTGAAGAGGGTTAGGGTTAGTTAGAACAAGTGCAGGAGTGCACATCACACTGTTCATTTAACCTGACACTACATGAAACAAGAAGTAAACCCACTATGGTGTTAGTCCTCTTACTTTCAGTGAGTGTTGGTGTCTTTGTGCATTGGTAAACATGCAGAAACTAATCTCTTCTTGTCACTGTGTCCATATTTTCACATTAATGCAGCTTAGAGACTTAGATTTGCTTTGTCATTCAACAAACACACCATCGGTGCACATATCAGCTCTGGCTTTTATTATCAGACCACTTTAGATCATATAACCATGGGTTAGTGATGAAGGCAGTAGCTACACTGCAGGGGGGAGGCGTTTAAAAAATGTAAACTGCAGGTATGATAAAGTAGTTTCTAATCCTGTATACGTTTTACAACAATGGTACTGGGAGCAGTTTTGTTGTCTTAGTGCTGACTCAGTTACAAAATGGCTCCAACTGCTGCAGCAAATATGCCTCTAATGACTGATCATATGACTAAACAGACAATTCCACTAAATATCTTTGAGTTTAATTGACTTGTTTCCTCAAGTTCAGTCAACTTAACTTTGCTCACTTTTCATTTAGACAGTTTTAAACTGACTGTTAATTAAACTCACATCTGAAGGGAGCTCAGGGTAGTAAGTTGACCAAAGTTAATAATTTACAGCTACATTGATGATGAAACATTTGCCAACTGTACATTCACAGACACTGAATCGACTGAAGGTCTGGACCATCCTTGTCTTATTCATCCTCAGCCTTGAGGAATTCAGATCCACACTGAGACTTTGTCGTCACTTTATTGTCATATTCTCACAGAAAACCACAAATGCTGCGCTCGTCCCATCACTGATTTAAAACATGAGCATGTCCAGTAGTTTGATTCTGTATATTTTTACTGCGAGTCTAAGTGTTTGACTCTTCCAAATGCTGCATTCATGTAATTCTATCGAAGTATGTCTCAAAATGACACGATGATTCAGAAGAGAATGGTTAAGCAGTGGGAAAAATTTACACAGAATTATTTATGAATAAAACCAAATCAGTTTTTAATCTGGGAGAGAAGATGGTTTGTAAAACAGACTATTGCTCTTTTATTGTAACTAATAATCCACATATACTGTGCGTAATAAACGTATGTGAAATCATCGTTCGTCCTAACTGAACTCTGTGTTTTGTTTGCAGGGCTTATCTTTGTGGTGGACAGCAATGACAGAGAGCGAGTGAACGAGGCGAGGGAGGAGTTGTCCAGAATGCTCGCTGAGGACGAACTCAGAGACGCCGTGCTGCTCGTTTTTGCAAATAAACAGGTGAGGTCACATTTCTGTTTCCTCGAGCTCTAAAACGGAGATTAAATGTCTTATTGAACTAAAGATACTGCTCTTTACGTTTGTTGATGAGGGGCTGTATCCATGTCTTCATCAGCACTGGTATGCTGATTCATTTAGATGATCTGGATACCTCTGTCTAGTGCAGGTTGTAAACATGCAGGCTGGACTGAACCATTATCAATTAACCTCTGCTTACATGTAATATTTAGCATGTTTACTGAGAAAAGGCACAAATCCAAAGATTGCTGAAGCGTTTCCTGTCAAATATCAAACCTGTATCTGTGTTTCTTATTCTCCTAGGATCTCCCCAATGCTATGAACGCTGCAGAGATCACAGACAAGCTGGGCTTGCACGCCCTCCGCCAGCGCAGCTGGTACATCCAGGCCACCTGCGCCACCAGTGGGGACGGCTTGTACGAGGGCCTGGACTGGCTCTCCAACCAGCTGAAGAACCAGAAATGATCCATTCCACCAGTTTTGATTTTTGTTTGTTGTTTATTTTTTTTCTGTTTCAACACAGCGGCAGCACCGGATCCAGGCCCCTCTGCTCCCGTCTAACCCCAGTTTCAACCCCAGCTCTTTCTTTCAAGAACTTCCTCCATTCCCTCACTCCTGCTTTCTCCCTGCGTCAGTACTCTTGGGGCTCTAGCCTGTGCTGCTTGTGTGTGTGGTTGTGTGTGTGGGTGTGTGTGTGTGGGCGCGTGTGTGTATCTTGTGTGTTCAGTGAGTGTGTGTGGGTGTGAAGGCGTCTCTGTGTATGCTGGCTGGGATTGGGAGTAACCCTGGCGTGCCTTTTACACACCTCCTGTGGAATCAGCAGTCTGGTTTTCAAGCCCCTTTCTCCATCCACCAAACTCAGCCTCTGCCCCACTCAGCCTACCCCCACTCTCAGTCTTGCACGACCCCCTTCTCCCCTCCCTTACTCTCCAGAGAAAGCATGGTTTTCATACGGCAAAGAAAGAGCAAGGGTGCAAGCTCTCCTCCCCTCTCCCTGTAGTAAATATCTATGTTAACTAGTAACGTTCGCCCGGTGTAGACTGAATGCTAGATGTTCATTTTAACCTCTTTTGATTTTGAAACCTCCACCCACCAGTAAGAGATTCAGTAAATTGCATCTTAACCTGTATCAGGTCGAAGCAAATCAGAAAAACGGAAAAAGCAAAAAAAAAAAAACAACAACAAAGTAAATAAACGCGCATCCTCGATCGTTCTGGTGTCATCTGAAAATCATGCTGTTTGTTTTATTATTATATTGGAATATAACAGATTATTCTTAGCAATGGTTCTGCAATGAACACTACCTTTCTACCCCCCCACTAAGCGAGACCGTGAAGCACAAGGGAAGCCGACAAACGTAAAAAAATAAATTAAATGTTCTTTAAAATCAGAGTCTGCGAGTATATGCAAAATATTATTTTGAATCATTTTGGTAGCTGGTGTTTAATTCCCCGGATTAAATTGGATTTCAGGATCATTCTGATGGTGTACCTGCTTTAATGTGGGTGAAATACAAGGTGTTGGGCATTTCATGAACTTCAGCCGGTTAACCGTGTCCTGATACATTCACGAGCTTCACATGTTCCTTTAAGAGATGTTACATGTGTTTTTTTTCTGTAACTAGTTTTAGCATTTCTATTTGTACTTTGACTGCTGAACCAAATGCATTTGAGCAGTATGACAAATCCTGTAAATGAAAGTAGTGTATCCTCGAGAGCCTAAACTGCACGTGATTTTGACTGATGGGGGGTTTTTCCACATCAACGGTTGGCAGTTTTATCCAACGGTCTAATTTTCCTGACGGGATGAAGGATTGGCACCAAATATGAAGGCTCTTTAACTGTGAACGGTCCAGACGTGAAGAAAGGAAACTAGTTTGAAAGTCTGGGTGTTTACAGGCTACTACTTTTCATTATAGCGCTGCATACTTCATGACTGAAAGACCAACACGACAAGTATTCTGTCGGCAGCTCGTCGGCGAGCTGGAAGGACTCGGCGGTAGACCTGTTAAGGGGAATGGGTGTGCGGTTACCTGGTCGTGAGATTTAGCAGGTGTCCTCAGTGTTGAACCATGGGGGTAAAGCTGGCACTTCTGTCAAGAATGATTGTAAATCTGTAAGTTCCCCTGTAAACTGTTTCTGTGGGGATTTCCTGAACACATTAATAAACATGATTTGATCCAACAATTTGCAGAGAGACTTTTTTTTCTTCAGGTAAAATAAGCGCTAAATTGACAGCCTCAACTGTTTGTTTTATTATTATACTGGAATATAACAGATTATTCTTAGCAATGGTTCTGCATTGAACACTATCCACCTACTAAGCGAGACCGTGAAGCACAAGGGAAGCCGACAAATGTAAAAAAAAAAAAAAAAAGTTCTTTAAAATCAATTATTTTGAATCATTTTGGTAGCTGGTGTTTAATTCCCGGGATTAAATTGGATTTCAGGATCATTCTGATGGGCTTGCTGCTTTAATGTGGGTCAAATACAAGGTGTTGGGCATTTCATGAACTTTTGAATGTATTTCTTTAAAAGATAGGAATTACAGATTATTGTGTAAAAAAAATAGTAAAAACAAATTGACTTTTTTTTCTGTCTAAAACATTCAGGACTAATTATAAGACATAGTGGTAAAGACTCCTTGTTTGGGTTGTAACGTTTTGGTCTCTTGGACCTTGTTCAGGTGTCTTAGGAAGACATTACATCATTCCACCTATGTACCAGGAGCCGCCCACAATCATCCAATCAGAGAAATCCACCAATTAATCAATTAAAACTAGAATCGCCTTGATTCAACACACAAGATTTTATTAGTGCTAGCTGCTACAGGGGCATGCAAATCAGCTCACTAAAAGAATCAAGTAGATTAAAATCTAAAAACAACATACATGTCAAAACATTTGTAAAATATGCTCAAAAGTGGACTGACTTACTGTATGATACATTTTTATTTGCCATGACCTCTGGAATTAACAGTATGAGAAAAACGAGTTACACAAGCAACAATACAAATGATAAGGAAAGAAATACACATTTTAAAACGTAACTGTGGGTAATAATCAACTGTGGGGCAGCTAAATTAAACTTTAGATCAGACCACGTAACTTTCAGGGTGTTTAATGTGATGTTAGACAGGTGCAGTTCATCCTTAGTTTGGATTTGAACGTAGCACCATCTCCAGTGTTAGCTCCTCGGGCGGCTTATTCCATATTTGACCAGCATGTGTCAGAGTAAAAGTTCCTGCTGTCTGCTCTGGCATTTAATAGATTGCTTCCTGATGTTCCTGATGAAACCTGTTAAGGATCAGAAAAACCTTTGAAAACTTGTGACTGGATTTTTCTCCCATTATTCCCCTTAATAGGGGATTAAAATCAGTCATATGGGAACCAGTATATTACTTTAAGACATGATAAATGATGAATCCTACCATTAACATATAGTGTAATAATAAGTTGTAACTGATTATATTTTGTAAAATTACATAATGATCATGACTGATGAAGCCTCTGTATGAGAAATGAATAATAATAATTTTCTCTTCTTCAAAGTGTCTGCACTTGAATTTCTGCTTCCATGTTTCTTTTCACGCAGCCAGAGGTAGAAACGCGTGTAAATATTTAACCAGACTGAAGCCTGGAGGTGATGTTGGCTGAACTTTACTCAGAGTCAGAGTGAAACAACCGTCGTCGTGTAAAGTAAGTCTCCAGTTTCTCAGACTGAACCTCTAGGTGGAGACAAATTTTTATCAGTGGTGCAGGTAGAGCTGTTTTTAAATGATTTAATTCTAATTTAATTCTGAAAGTGAGTTAAGTAAGTTTTTTTTTTAATCAAAAAAATTTAGATTTAGATTTAGTAAGTTCTAAACCTTTGTAAATATCTTATACGGACTACTAAAATATAATTTTTTAATTAAATTTTCTGTCATGATCTTATTAACCTCATGTATTGAGAAATTTTTTTTTTTTCAAGAATTCATGAAGTACTGATGGAAATGTGATAGTAGGGAATAGTAAATGTAATAAATTCATGCAACAGGTAATTCCAATTATTAAATGTGAACCAGACATTGTCCGTGGCACTGAAATGATTGAATTCTGCAGATACACCATTCTTGTTCCTGTAATTTAGAGTCACCAATCAACCTAACATACATAGCTTTGGATGGTGGGAGGAAGCTGGAACACATGCAAACTCTACACAGAAGGGCAACCCAGGGCTTGAACCCAGGTTCTTCTAACCATGAGGCATCAGTGTGAACCACTTTACCACCGTGCTGCCCCAGACACCAGAACAGTCTGAGGAAAATCTCAGTAGTTTTACAATGATTAAAAAAAAATTAAATTTTGCTGCGCAATTCACAATAATAATAATGAACAATAATTTCAGAAAAATATAGTGGAGTAAAAAGGAGTTTCAATCGTTTCCTCTTAAATGATGTGTATAGTAAAAGTATAAAGTAGCATAAAATAGTACCACAAATCTGTAGCCTACTTGAGTAGGTCACTGAAGTGGACAAAGTACACAAGTTAAATACTCAAGTGAAAGTGAAAGTACTTACCTAGGAAAGTATCAAATCAATTGTTTTATGCAAGTTAAGTACATGCTGTAAAATTGATCTGTAATCCAAAAGTACAAGTACTCTAGTGAAAACTTATTTCTTTTGTGTCATGTGTACCCTCAAGTGGTTCATCCATAATAATAGTTTAATAATAATAATAATAATAATAATAATAATATATTATAATATAATATAATAAAAGGTACTGCATTTCCTTCTAAAATAAGTATATGCTCTTTAATTTACTTTAAGTGTAAAAGTATATTTTAAGAAGTTGATTTCTCTGGACTTATTTTAACCACCGTGTACTGTCTGGTGATGAACTAAATCATCATTTAGTAGTTTATTACATTTTATATTAAGAATCTGCATCTGCAATGTAACTAAATAAATGTAGTGGAGTCAAACGTAGTATCTGCCACTGAATTAATGTTGGTAAATGTACACAAGTATATAAAACTGTGAATTAGTACTGTACTCAAGTAAATGTACTTTATTACTTTCGTCCACTGTTATATAAACTGATTTGAACCAAATAACTTTTTGAACACAAACAGCTCCAGCGGGCTTCAGTGAGTGAAAGGGGGCGGGCCTTGAGTGCACACCTGACGGACAAACTCCTCCCTCTCTCCCGTCTCTAACCAGGTGCTGTTGGCACATACATAAGATACTGGCACGATTTCTTGTTTTGTTTGCTTCACATTAGAGGGGAAAAAAAGCCCGAGTTTAGCATCACAGTTGAGATTAAGACGATGGCTGACAGCTGAATCCGCCGAGTGACAAGACGCAGTTTACAGGTAGGTTTTTATCATCTTCTTGGAGATGCTAACAAGCTAATCCCAACAGGTGCAGCCTTCATTTAACTGTTAAAATAAAGTTCAGAGAAAGAGATAGATGTAGCCGATTTTAGCCGAAATTATAACTGTCTTAATATCAACTTAATAAAAGTGTGATTCGCCTGTTAGAGGTTTGTTTAGACCAGGAGAGTCATTTTCTTCAGTTTCAATATGACGCTTTGGCGCTGTACCTGCTCCTGCGTTAGCTTCGAGTTTACGCTTCTAGAGAGCCAGTTTGTACAGCTGGTTATCACCAAGTTTAGTTTACAGATATGATAAAAGGCTAAACATGCCACAGGAATCATAGTACTTTAAAACTTCTTAACATAAGCTTTGAGGGTTTAAGGTGGATTTGTTAAGCTGTATTCCTTCACACCAAGACCCTGGTATTTTACAGGGTAAACTGTTCACAGGTTGTGTTAATCACTTAGTGGGGTGTAGGTAGTCTGATAAAAGTGTTTACTACTGTGTCTCAGTAGGACTCTTATTACTTCTTACTGTATATATATTATATCTATATTTACTTAAACTTTTAAAGGTTTTGGTAGTAATTAAAGCAGCAACAATTAATCTGTTAATTGACAGACCAATAGGAAACAATACTGTTTTATTTATGTTTCCTGATTTTTATTTGTTTTATATTACTTTAACTTTACTATTTTTCTGTTTTTTTTTAGACACCTGA
>JAUBNQ010000011.1:16975489-16986577 GCA_032353495.1 Ctenopoma kingsleyae
TAACTTTAACAAAGCCCTTGGTGTTGACTCAACAAACTAATTTGCTGTAGTAATATCACAATGTAAATAGTAAATATTATGGCAAACATAAAGAAATTACATATAAATGATCAATTTCCTGTTTACAGACAGTATAATTATGTAAAACAATGGGCAGATGGATAATATTGAATTACTGGGTGATGGTGATTTGTTGACAGGTTAGGAATTAACTAAATCTTTCAGAGATACAACATGAATATTTAATGAATTTGAAATACATGGTCCCTTTGCAAATCCTTATTTTCTTTTTCTGAGCAAGCACAAATTTTTTATTTAAATGAGAAATGAGAAATTGATCTTTGCATTTGCACCGTAAACACGCAGTGTCTTTTGTGAACTGCTAATGAAAATAACAGGTTGTTGGAGGAAGCACAGTTTAATTATCAGTTATCATTTAACAAAAACTCAAAGTGAAATTGAACTTGTTATTGCCTCTCTTTGTAGTAGTTTTACATTTATTACTTTACGTCTTTGTAGTTGTTTTGTCTCTGTAGTAGTTTTCTGCTTCTTTGAAGTTATCTAATTATAGTTATTTTGCCTCTCTGAGTAGATGTTTGACATGTTTTTGTAGTAGATTTACACTTCTGTGTAGTAGTTTTCTCTCTTTTCAATTGTTTTACATCTTTTTACAGTTCTGATGTGTTAAGTCTATTTATTGTCTGTTTTTTTGCACCTTTGCATCTTTGTGGTATTTTTGCATCTCTTGATGATTTCAATCATTTTGTCTCTTAGTAAATAATGTTTTGTCTCTTCTTAGTAGTTCAGCATATTTTCACATGACTTTCAAGATGTGTTAAGTCTTTTATCTCCCTCTGTGGTGGTTTTTCACCTTGTTGTGGTCATTTTTTTGCGTCTTTATGCTGTTTTTGCACCTTGATGAATTGATTGGCTTTCCAATGGTATGTTGCATTTAAACAGTGGTCTAGAGCCTCACTGACCTCTGCCTGTTCAGTAATCCACCCATGGCCTGTTTGGGATTACAGTCACTACAATATGTAGTAGTAGTAGTTCAGAGTTGGCAGTTTGAAGTGTCCTTTAGCAAAATATGTCAGAATTCGGACGAAAGTATCTGCTAGATATTATATTACACTGGTTGTCTGACAAAAGGCTGAAAAAAAGGCTGACGAAACAATTTTGTCAAGACCATGAAAAAGTAATTCAACGATAATGTTCTCTGATAAAGTCAGAGGATATACTTTATACAAGGAAAGCAAGAATCTGTGTGTAGTGCTTAGAGACAAAACATGATATACAGATTACCATATCGTGATTTCATCATTCAGTATTTTTGGAAAGGGTTTGTGGCAGACCCGTGTGTAAGCTGAAGGAAATATGCTTAATCACATGACAACACAGCAGCAGGTGTTAAGTGTGGAAATTCAGGTTCTGGTTTTTCCTCTGGCTCCGCGCCTCCCTTCGGTCTATTTTGAGTTACGAAAGTATGACTCACAGCTGTTGTTGTTCTCGTAGCATTGTGTGTTAATTTGATTAATGTGTTGACATTTATTCATTAAAGTAGATTCATTTATCACAAACAGCCTGTTCTCCATGTGCATGTTGATGCAAGCAGCGTAAGAAAAGAAAATGTCGTCACTGCAAAAGTTTGATACTGAAAGTGATGTTGAACATATCAGACAAAAGGACAAACTGACTTTGTGTTGTTTGTGTTTCTGAACTCCTACATTTGATTACAGTGGATAAAGGTGTGACAATTAATTGATCAACAGGTAAATTATCAGCAACTATTCTGATAAATGCATATTTTTATTTGGTTTTCATGAAAAACTATTTTTAAAAAATGTTGCAGGATTTGCTTTCTCTGTTTTATATACAAGTAAACGGAATATCTTTGTGTTTTGGACGTTTGCTCAGACAAAACTACACATTCACAGACGTGAACCTGCAACCTGTGATTTTTATTTTTCACTATTTTCTGATATTTTATCGGCACAGTGATGAATTAAAAATGCAGTTAGTCCATGGATGGATTGCTGATTGAACCTTCTTAGCACAGGTGCAGGTGCCCAAGAAGAGAGGAGGCTCTCCTGCATCATATAGTAAGAAGAAAAAGACTAAACAAACATAAAAAGATCACAAGTTGGAGGAAGCGCTGTTTAATTATCACTTATCATTTAACAAAAACTCAGTGATATCATCAGAGGCTGATTTTATCTGACTAAATATGAAAAATGTTAAAACTCATTGAAGATGATGAAAAAGCATAATACCAGCTAGAGCTTATTCTGCTCACTTTAAAATGAAAAATTAATCGATCTTCTCGCATATTACACTCACATATTTATCTTCTAGAAATTCCTCAGTAAAACACCCCCAGGTTGCTGTCAGTTTAGTCTTTCTGTGCACTTTGACAAAGTAATGTTCCCGTTGTTTTTATATTGTTGTTACCCATCTTTGTCTGAGTTACAGTTTACCACAGATACAGTATGACTCTTTAGAAGTGATGCATGTTGTGTGACCTCTCCTCACTACAGGTTCCTCTTTACGTGCAGATACCATATGCTGGTTTCTTATTTATATGTTTCCGTAAACCCATAATTCTGTCTTATCAGAGTGATTGTGCAAATTGGATTTTTATGTTTTATTCTTTAATTTAATGACTGTGACTCCCTCCTTCCCGTCAGGTAACATGATGGAGGTGGCAGGTCCCTGGACAGAAATATTCAAGGGCTCTGAGAGGACAGAGACGTCCGGAGGAGCAGACGCCTTGCTGGGGAGCTCCACTCTGACTCTGGCTCCTCTGGTTTCTGATTCTCCGTCTGTTCGCCGCTCCCAGCCCATCTTAATCACTTCCGGCAGGTAGGACCAGCAGGAATGTGACAGAGTTACTCACTGCCGGCGGAAGCTGAAGAAGTTGCTCAATGTGCAGCACGCTCACAGAGTGGACATGAGTCAGCAGGCCTCTTTTAGGAGGTGGTGCATGTTGACTCAAGACAGTGACTCAGGCCATCCGTCATATGATGTTTAAAGAAGTTTCTAGTTACTATTATCCCAGATACTCCCAGCCTTAAAGACACAAGTAATAAAACTGTGATTGTAAAGTGGGCTGGGTGTGTGTGTATTCTGCTGTTGCAGGCACTTCAGCTTCATCATCTAACAATATTAATATTTAATCTAACACGTTTGATTGCACATTATTATCATCTCATATTTAATCCAGGCTTAATTTTCTGATGCATGTTAGATTTTTATTTTACTTCAAAGTGTGATTGCCAAAAGAGGAGCTGTAATTAAAATATTTTTCTTCCAGCAGGAACTTGGAAAAGTCTTTGCTTGTCAAACTTATACATCTGAAAGAATAAGGCTGTTTTTTTCCTCCTTTTTTAATTTTGACAACAAATCCCATGAAATATTAAAATAAATATATAAAAAAAATTATTTCCACAAACATTGGCTCAAATGATGTTTGTAATGTCAAACAGCTGCAGCTGCTTGTAGTAACGGCCCCACGGAGAATTATCTTCTTGTCTGTTTCTGACTTTGCGGTCTCATTTTATTCCTTTCATTGACCTTTTTTTCCAGGGCAAAAGGCGTAGAGTCACTGTCTTCCTCCGTCCCATCCATACCCAACCCCTTTCCAGAGCTGTGCAGCCCCTCAAAGTCTCCAGTGCTCATCAGTTCACTTCCTCCACCGACAAGTGACAAACATGTGAGTTCAAAGCCTGATTAGTCATCAGCTGCTTTTTAAAACTTTAAAGTGATTTTATCATTGAGACAGACTCACATGACCATCACTTTCAGTAGAAATCAAAGTGTTAGTGGACTTAGATTAACACATATCTGGATTTGATGTAGTACTGATCTGCTGTATAACTCTCATCACTCCTGCCCACATCTGTGTTGCCTGACGGGTGGTATCAGCACTTCCACATGTGTCTTAACTTATTTGACATTAGTGTAGCTGCAGCATGGTTTGTGATCGTGACTGACAGGTAGGTTGTGTTGCCATGTCTGCGCACACAAACGCTGCCGGAGTAAACATGTCTGCAATTACAGCAGCATGTCACCATGCCACATTCACCCCGGGTGTTTTCTCTACAGAAATGGAAAAGAACAGGCTGATACACACACACACACGCACTGACCTGTGACGTTATTAGGTACACCTGCACAATCTAATGCAATATTATTCAACTGCTCTCTGCTGGGAATAGCATCAAGTGTCCTGCCTTAATCTGCTTCACCTGAACTATGGTGCAGTGCAGGGTGCAGTTCGATCAAATTTGGATCAAACAAAATAACAAATAAAAACTCCTAACAAATGTTAGTGCTGCAACATGTGCGTGTTTTGGTTACTGTTTAATCTGCCTGTTATTTTCTTGATGATTGTATTAATCTTTTGTCTATAAAATGTCAGGGAATTGTGAAAAATGGCCAAAGAGATCTGCTTCAGTAGCTTGTTTTCTTTGACTAGTGGTGAAATATTTGGTTCACTCATCACATATGGAAAGGAATAGTATAAAATCCGGAACTTTGAGAAGCTGTGACCGGAAAATCGTTTTCATTTTTGTGTGAGAAATGTTGTTAATAGCTAATCTGTTATTTATTGCAGCCCCGTCCACTTCAGACCAATGGGAAGAGTTCAGAAACAAAACAGATATTTGTCACGTCAAATAAAGTTGCAGAGAATTCATTAGAGATCCCATCACCTATAAAATACATTTTATTGTGTTTTCATGGACAGTGTCTCCACATTAACCTGGTTCCAGTCATTTTTCTTCAGTAGCTGATTCTTATCTGTCACATAAACAAATAATCTGTCACTGTAATTGAAGTAATGAGTAAACACACATTTTCTTGCTCGTTTTTTTCCTCTGTAGCCAAAGTGGACTGACCTGATATTGAACCATGAGGTTTCTACTTAAAGAATGTTCCTCCCTCGTAAGCCTCCCTGGTTTATATTAAGCCATTTTTTTTGTCCTGAGTGACGCCAGTATTTGCTGAACCAGTCCAGGATTGTTGATTGACAGCTGCAGGTTCCTGGACGGGCAGGCTTGTTTTCATTTGAAGTGAAACATGCGGCTGGATCCCGACGCTGTGTCAGACAGCAGCACGCTCCAAGAAACGTACTGGCCCTTGAATAACCCGCAGTTCACCTCAGCGGCCTCAGGCTGAGGTGAACTGCCTGCTATAATCTGATCCTTCCCCAAACAGACACAGGAAACGCAGAAAAGATGTAAAAAAAATAGAAAGAGAAGGAAGAATTCTTTCTTTTTAAGATATGTTGTGACATGCAGAACAGGTTATAAAACCTGCATTTAATCATTTCGGTTCATTTTAAAGAGAAAAAGAAACATGCCCCTGTGCTGGTATTAAATTAAGAATGTGAAGGGGCTTGTTATGTAACCGCTGGTGTCGAGGCCTGTTAAATAATGTGTGGCTGCGTCTGCTGCTGGAGCTCAGCTGACAGGTTCTTGGACGTCGTGTACTCGATGTACCAAAGCTGATACGATGCCAAAGCCAGCTGTGAGACGTGTGATGTCTCGGTCTCAGTTGTTTTGTCAAGCGTTTTGGCACATCGTGTTAAAAATCTATTTGTAAATAACCTAAAGACCTGCTCACACGTAATGTGATGCAGCACAGCAGTAGGCTGCATAGCCTCGTCATGTAACAGCACTCTGTAACCATCTGGGAACTGAGGAGGCAGACTGCACCAGTCTCTGCAAAATTTCCCATTCTCAACAGTTTTTCACTTCATATTTCCAGTTTAAGTTTTGACTTCTGGGTATTGTTTATAGGGGTCTCTGTATTTTTCCTCAGATGATCAAGTTATAACTTGATGCAGTGATGAACCGTGTTTCCTGTCAGTGGTTTTTGCAGGTGTTCCTGAACCCGTACAGTTTTTTTCTAATATATTTGCTTTTTTTTTTTTTTAAATTGTGTACATAATTCTTATTTTTTTCTGGGTGTATTCTAATAAAGAGATTAAGAAAGAAACATATATGGTCATCATAGCATTAGCAAATCAACAAATCTAATGGTAACCTAAGGCGTTAGCACAGTACTGTATATATCTCTTTTTCACCTGTGTTTGCATCCTTATTGCATTTCATTGGTTCTACGATCTAATGTCATGTAATAAACTACGTTTTGTTTGAAATCCCTGCTGTTCTTCAAACTTCAGTTTGTCTGAATGTTTCTGCTGCCGTTCAACAGTTGATAAAGGTGTACGGCGAGGACAGTCACAGCAGGTCAGTGTGGGTTTCTCCGGGAGCTACAGCCAGAGAAGTGTGTCACATGTTGGTCCAGACTGCCCACTGCAGCGATCAGGAAAACTGGGCTCTCCTGGAAGTCCATCCCACCTTGGGCCTTGGTAAGACTGCGCTTAAAAATGAAATTTAAATAAGCATAAAACTAAAATAGTTTCTTTAATGTTTGTTTACCACACGTCCTCCTGTGTGCTCAGAGAGGTGTCTCGAGGACCACGAGGTCGTGCTGGAGGTTCAGGCGACCTGGTCTCTCAAGGGTGATACAAGACTGATGTTCTGCAAAAACTACGCCAAGTACGAGTTCTTCAGGAAACCAATGGTACGCAGCCTGCAGGCATTAAAGCTGAAAATAAAGGACGAAGTTTAAAATAAATCAATGGTTTACTTTTATATACCAGAAACAAACAGGGGCAAAGAAGATTTTCACGCTCTTTATGAAACCCGTTGGTACAGTAGATGTTGACAAGACCTGACGTCATGCCGTTGCTGATCCTGAATGATTGGCAGGTTGCGTGCTGGTGCAGACACACTGACTCAACGCGTCAGATATTTTATTACATCAAGTCTGGTCTGTTGTCTGTGCTCATAAACAAAGGTGACAGTTCACAGTGAGAACTGGTTTTGATGAACCTCCCACTGGTGTCTCTATAAATCTATGCCCACACTGCCTCCAGAAGGTTTAAAAGTGAATTTGATCAACGCTTTTTGTTGCATAATGCAAACAGGAATTCACTCATTGGGTCTGCAGCTGCTGATTAGATTATGATTGTTCAATTAGTTATTAGTCTAATAAATGTCAAAAAAGCAGAAGGGAAAATGGTTCATTGCATATTTGTAGAGCTTGAAGTTTTGTTTGAGCACTTTGAATCATATGAAAAAGACAAAAGCACCAGATCCTTTTATTTGAGAGGCTGAAACTACGTTTGGAATTTTTTAAATATCTTTTGCTTCAGAAATGACTGAAAAGATTAATCTGATATAAAAATAGTTGCAGATATTTTTTCTGTCAGTTAACTAATCAGTTAACCAACTAATCGTTTCAGCTCTGCAGTCATCCATGCTTCTGTTTTCTTTTCGTAATGCAGGCACCTGCAGGATCTGTATCTCCCTCTGAACACATCAGGGAATTGGAAACCATTTGTTTTCTGCACATGTGGCTTACTTTGCATGACTGATAGTTTACTTAAGGCTTTGTCTGATTAAGTTATTATTTTATGTCTTAAACCAAGGAGCATATTTCCTGTAAGTTGTGTTTAACCTGCGTGGACCACAGCAGAATCGTGCATCAGCTGGATGATGAAGCAATGTAAATGAGTCTCTCCTGTCCAGAGGACTTTAATGACAACACTCTGCTTCCTCTCGCAGCTCTTCTTCCCGGAGTCTATGATCTCCGACAGCGCTAATGTCAGCAAAGGGATGACGTCAGCTGAGCTCATTCAGGTAAACCCACGGAAATCAGGAGCTTATTCACACCGGTTCAGTGTGATCAACGGTGGAAATCATCAGCAGATTTTCAGGCTTGATGACATTTATTCAAAGCAACAAGCAAAAAGGCAGAAAATGCAAAATGTTTTTCATGCATTACACAAAATTTTGTTTCACTTAATTGTTACAGTTTGATAAACGTGAAAAGCACTTGATACGTAGAGATCTAATGGCAGTAAACAACAGTAAAATTTGTACTATATTGTTTTATCAGATTATTTACCAAGAATATTATTTTTTTATCAAGCGTTCAACTTATTAGATGTAAGAAAACTGTGAAAAATGCTAATTTAAAGGGTGCAGACGTGATGGCGTCTTGTCTAAACAACAGCCCAACCTAAAGTTAGAAATCACAAAAGCAGCATATCCACAACTTTGAGAAGATATTAGCAAATGATAAGTGACATTTATTTGTGATATAATTTTCTATCGGCTGACTAATTTATCCTGATGATTGCTTTTTTCTTTTTTTTTTTAAAGCTCATGTTTTGTCCCCATATTTTAAGGTAAACTGAGGCTTAAGTGTAGTTTACAGCAAATGACTTCCTCTTGACTTGAGCACATATTTAGGAATCATCTGTTCATAAAAAGTGCAGAGAGAAATGCAAATGAGGTTCTGATTATGAAACTCATTTCATAGCAGTTAAATAAATTAACTGCTTGTTTTTGGGGAAAATAAATGCTAACAATGATTCCTGTGTATTCTGCAGAACCTGCTCCGGTCTGGGACGTGTCCAGAGATCCAGGGTTTCCTGCACGTTAAAGAGCCCAGTCGTAAAGCCTGGAAGAAGGTCTACTTTTTCCTACGACGCTCTGGACTCTACTGCTCCACCAAAGGCTCCTCCAAGGTCAGTGAGTCCAGTCCAGTGCATTTGTACAGCTTTTAATCACACTCGGGTCTCGTAGGACTGAGTTGAACAAGAAATGAAAAGAAAGTGCGGCATAGCATCAGAACTGCAATAAACAAATACTTGGCACTTTCCACTGTAATCTAATCTTTGAGCGTGTATTTTTGGGGCCTAGGAGCCTCGACACCTGCAGTATGTGGCGGATCTGGAAGATTTGAACGTGTACACTGTGGTGAACAGTCGTAAACTGTACGGAGCACCTGCAGACTTCACCTTCTGTATCAAGGTAACCACTTCCTCTGGGCTTCACAAAGACAGGATTAAACCAGAATAACGAATGTGTCTGGAACAGTTAGAGAACTGTTTGACTTGAGATACAGTCTGAGTCTTTGGCTTGTGTGCAAGTTAAGCCAGCCCCCTGGCACCCTCCTTTTAGCATTCATGTCATTCCTGTGATTGGGGAGTCAATATTGCTCAGCAGATACTCCTGAGGTTTTCGAGAAATGACTCGCAGTTCTGCATCACTGGCAGTGATTGAGGAACTCGGACTTCATACACACAGTAAAATCATACTTGGCAGTAATTTGTTGCACAGTAGAATCATGTCATATTTTGCGGCCTGCAGAGGTCCTGTGTGCAGCGTAGTGTCCCGTTCTCCCTTTGCTTCACACTGCGCAGGCGCGCGGCGGCAAATGATGTCTGCCGTGTGGAACTTTTACACCGTCTGTGAGAGTGATGTAAAGTTTGCATCCTGCAACACATGCAACGAAAAAATACCTCGCGTGGGAAACTCGTTAAAATGAAATGAAACAACAAAGTTTGGTTATTAAGTCTTTAAAGTTTATTAGTAGTTAATAGTCATTAAAAGAAACAGAAAACAAAAAATAAAATAAATAGTAATTAAAAGTCAAAACTTCATGATCTTTTCATAAGTTTTTTTGTTATGTCAAATGTGTGTGTGTTATGTGAGTGTGTTGTGATGAAGCACCCCAGGAAGAACAGCTGCCACAGCTAATGGGATGTAAGCAAACAGTGTGTAGAGCTGAGGGGAACTACGGAGTTGGGTGATATAAACGACCCCTCTCATATTAGTCATTTAATCCACTGTTAATATTAAATATTCATTAGTGCAGCTTTAATGCTTCCCTTTGTGTCCCAGGGATATTTAGATGAGAACTGAAACCCTCACCACTAGCTCGGCTCAAAGTATTTTCTTTGTAATTGCTGAGTAATTATTTAGCCCCGAGTTCCCTCACTTCGTTCTGTTCTTGAGTGAAACCAATCAGCCTCATAAAGGATAAGTGATGTTCGGTATCACAGCAATGAAAGCACTATTTGCTCCTTTTTGTGTAACATTATATTTTCTGAAGGAACAAACTGGATGGGGTCAAGAGGGGAAGAACCACATTGTTGATTTTACATATAGACCATCACCCGTCACCAGCGATAAGTTAAAACCCTTAGGTGTGTGTGACACTTTGTATTGTGTGTGTTTTCACAGCCTTCCAAAAATCCCGTCCGTGCCCAGGACCTTAAGATCCTGTGTGCTGAAAACGAACAGACACGGACCTGTTGGACATCCGCTTTCAGACTGTTCAAGGTCTTATATCAATTTATAATAATATTATAATTTTCTGTAGTATTTGGCAAATACACAGTAGCATATTTATCCTATTGTGCAAACTCATTGAATAATTTGTGTGCGTTTATGTGTGGTCAGTATGGAAAGCAGCTTCAGTGTAACTACCAGTTGTCCAAGTCGGCCCCGCAGAGCCTGGACGGATCCAACCTCACAGACAGCAAAGTGAGTCCACATGTGGCACATGATGTAATACGGAGGAGTCTGGGAAATCCTCACTGCTTTTTTTTTTAACTGGGTGTGTGTTGGTGTGTGCAGTCGAAGTCGGAGGCCAGTCTGGTGGCCATGGACTTCTCAGGGAAGGCCGGAGGACGAGTCATCCAGAACCCGACGGAGGCCCAGAGCGCCGAAAGGGAGGAGGGACGAGCCTGGAGGGTGAGGAAAGAGGGGTGAATGGGAGGGAGGAGGATCAGGCTTGGCTGCAGAGCTAAGCAGAAGCGAAAGATAAAAGAGTGATGGAGGCGCGTAATCGCGCTCAGCCAGATCGCCATCCAGCCGAGCTCCCAGAGGCCTGTTAGGGGACAATGGAGCTGCCAAACGAGGACACATGGACATAAAGGACCATTCTGGTCTTTCTGTCAGTTTCAGTAACAATATAAGAAACGGTGACACAGCTACACACAGAGTATGACAAGTCAAGAAAATGTCAGACAAGCAGACAGGTTGTAAAATACTGAAGCACATTTCATCCACAGACGATGCAAAATGAGACCTTATCTCGCAAGTATGAATTTCTGTCTCATAATTACAAGATGCTTATCTCAAATTAATAAGACCATACACAGCACATTTATTGTGCAAAACTGAGAGTTGTTCAGAATTCGGCTGAGGAACATCAGGTTTTTAA
>JAUBNQ010000011.1:17009160-17023814 GCA_032353495.1 Ctenopoma kingsleyae
TCTTCACTCCTCTCTGTCCACTAAGCAGAAAATGGATCCGAGCAGTTGCAGGCTATTATCAGTTCGCGCCATCTATCTTGATAATTGACTAGTTGGGGTAAATGTGATGGTGATCGGTGTGACGCTAATACATTCTGCCAATTTGACATGCTCATAATCCGCTGGACTTGCGTTTCCACCCCGCAGCCATCACGGGGAGGCGAGAGGTTTGGCATGTTGGAGCACTGTAGCATCATGGATACACACAGTAGGCCGAGTGTGTGGGTGGATGGAAACACTCGATCTAAATTAGGAATCGGAGTGTTTGAGTGGGCATGAAGGAAGAGGAAATTGGTCTAAACATGCACAGATGCACGTTATAGAAAGCGACACACACAGATAGATATAGCTGTCAGTCTGCATGTGTAAACCCAGCTGGAAGAAATAAACACATCTTTACATGACAACCAATTTGTTCTGTATGGTGCTGATTGGCTCTTGCAGCAGTGAATCACAGTGAAAGTGAATGACATGAATAGGCGACCTACTGTGTATCCGGAGCAAGTGGTGATGTCTTACACTAATTCCACCTGGCATGACATCCTTATTTGGCAGCAGTTAATAAAATGCTGGTATATTTGTAAGAATAACTGAGAATGTTAAAAGGTTAATTTGAGATCTTTCCTTCTGAAACTTCTACTTCTGCTGCAACACTGACTACAGACCTGTGCTCCCTCCTTACTTGACTACGTGTGATGGCTGCAGAGTCTGCAGCCTCTATTCTCTGTATTTAAATCAGTACAAACTGTGGGACCAGCTCTTGTATGGTGTCACACCCTCCCAATACTTTTCCATATACTGAGCTGCCGACTCTGCATCGAAAAATGCTGACAGTAACCTCGGTGCTTGTTAGCCTGTTAGCTAATTAGCCAGTTAGCTCGTTGATGATAGCTACACCTGTATGCTTCCTGTGGAGTTTGGAGAGACTCACTTCTAGTGCCTGTTAGTGTTTATATTAGTATTTGAATGCTTTTATTTTCTCCTTGTATCAGCTACTGTCAGCACAACATACACACAAGTTGTTATATTTAAATTTACTGTAAAAATACACATGGAGCATCAACCCAGTTTGTTAGTAAGTTAGTTAGACTGATCGATTTCATGAACTATTAGTTTTGTATAGCTGACAGCTTCATTTTTAAGGAGGATAATGATTTAAATGTTCTCATTTCTATTTAATACAGGCATATAATGTTAGTGTTACCTGCGCTCTTGTTCCTTGAAAGATGTGCAACACCTAATATAAAATCCAAATACAATTTAGGTGTGTCTGTAAGAGAAAATTAATATTTAAAGATTAAATATTTAATAATAACCACATTTGAACATTTCAGAACTTTTTGACAATGCTGTGACGATAATAATGATAACCGTGATACTTTTGGTCACTTTAATCGTGGTATTATCATACCATTCATACCATTTCATCCTGAGTCCTGGGGAAGGTTTGTGGGCAAGTTTTGTCATGTACTAACTTTATAGGGCTAAAATGACCGCAAGTCATGTGACTTGAATAATTTAATTAAGCAAAAAATATTAATTTTCAGCTGCAATTCTGATAATTATTTAATTTGTTCATTATTTATTTGATGAACTAATCTGGATTGCTATGAAAGCATGGAGAAATTCACTGCCAATGTTTATGGTACAAAGCTAAACACCTTGTTATGCTGAGCTCTGGCTTTACTGTTATTGAACAAAAAGCGATAAGTGAAACGATGTCTTATTTATTTTAGTGGAGAGACCCTTAAACATTAGATCATTGCAAAATGGCTGTTTGAATACATAAAGGTAACAAGGACATTATGAAGGCTTTGATGTCAGATGTAGTGTAGGCTGTTCGCAGTCTCAGTCTCCTCAAACATGCAGCATACTGCCTGTTTTAATACACTGCCAGACATTTCCAGATGGGATAAAGGATGGTCTGAGTCACTAACAACATTTGCACCGCGCATCTTAAAGTGTTGCCAGAAACGAGTACACAAAACTTCAAATGCAGCCGACGCGGCTGCACAAATACACCAGACTGAAGATACTGTGTCAGTGCTGAAATGACACTGAGGTATTATCGCGTTCTGAAAGCTTGTATAAACAATGAACGTGTATGTCTAAATAGCACAGCTGGAGAGATGGTTTAATCAGACGAGTCACTGCAACACAAACAAGAACAGACACGGTGGCATTGTAAAGACCTAAGTGCAGGGGAAAAAGTAGAGAAAAGGCATGATAGAGGTGTAGCAGTCATTAAGGGCAAGCCTGCTCTCTGCAATTTTGGCTTATCTACTGCAAGGTGGAGGCATGGGGAGGGTAATTCTGCTCGGGGCTCATGTGCAAAGTCGAGATACAGAACAAGAGGGAAGTGGAGGGAGAGAGAGAGTGAGAAAAAAGATAGAGCTGGTTCATTTGCAGCTCTTCCCTGTAGACTGTGGAAAGTATTATACTCTCAGAGAGAGAGAGAAACAGAGAGGGTGGGAGGGAGAGGGAGATGCACAGACTCTGTCTTAGTACACACTGAGTACTCTGCTTCCAATCCTATACACTGCACTGTGCACTCTCCCCATCTCTTCAGCAGTACTCTCGCTTTCCTCTTCCACACACACATGTGCAGACACAAACACACCAGTGCCATGTAGAATCTCAGCCAGAAGGGGACACCATCTGCACCTGCACAGGACCACAACCCAGGTATGCTTCGTTCATTCGTTAATTTCTGCTCAAACTGCCACATTATGCAGCAGCAGATTTTTGGGTTGTCGCTGTGGTGATCCAGCCACTCGCTCTCTGCAGAAGACTCTCGCGGGCTGCATGCGCCAAGATTATCCGGCTTCTTTGCATAGCCCCAAGAGAACCAAAAAAAGATATCCGAGAGGGAGAGCAGCCAGAGAGGAGAGGAGAGGAAATGGAGGATAAGTAAGAGGACAGAGAGGAGAAAAGCCAAACTGAGCAGTGTTTGTCATGTAGGGCAAGGAAAGTATGCGGCAGGAAGCCAGCTAACCTGGGTTGACCTTCACATAAAAAAAAAGAGTGCACCTATTCAAAAGTATGTGGGACACTGTCCACAAAGACTTCCCCTATCAAAACCTGTTCTTAACAGGCACATTTAACCCCCTGAACTGTTTCTCTCTTCTCTCTCTTGAGGGCTGTATTAATAATCATACGTTCTGAACATGCTCTGGGGACAAGCTGCAGTTGGTTGAAATGCAAATGGATGTGCAAACTGATTATTCATTCTTGTGAAATTAATGTGTTTTGTCACAGAATCAGTGTGCAGAGGGCAAAACAGTGTGGCTGTAGCAGACTCTTAGTGCAGTTTTTTTTGGTGGTAACACATGGTTTCAGTGCTCTCTCAGGCTTTATCTGAGTGGATAGTACTTTCCTTTAGTTGTGTACAGTGAATCTCATGAGAGCAAGACCACAGACTAGCAACTATTTTCAAGCTTTTTGATGTAGCTGTAAAACTTTATTTTCTTTCTTTCTGTCAATCTGGTAAGTCAGAATCTGGGTCTCGAGAACTCTTATGCTGGTTTGATATCATTTTGTACATCTTGAGACTGCAGGGGCCTTTCTCTTTTTGGAATATGTTGGGATGAAGTTGTGCTGGCCTGGAGAGAATGAGCAAAGCGGCTCTGAATGAAGTTTTAATCTGAGTCATTGCTGACGTTTTTCTTCTGTGTTCTTTGATCTAGCACTTGGCAAAGAGTCTGAGCTGTCTCACAAATAGCTTCAAGATGAGGAACAAATCTTAGTGTTTTGATAGAGCCTTTAAAACAACCGAAATATTATTTTGTGTTGGGTGTCTTAAGTCGTTGCATTATAATTACATCACTGCCCTAGTTACCGTCATAGTCCGGCCAAAAAATTGCTCTGTAATTGTCTTTTTAAAACTGCTGGCTCTCTTCATTGTAAAGGAACGTGTAGAACCATTAAACCACCTGCCTAACCCACCTGTCCATTGTAGCTGCATTATAGAAGTCAGCACAGGTGCTCTGACCAGTCTGTAGCTGCACTGTGACCACTTGTTGATCAATTTTTTTTAGCACTTTGTGCTACAGTAGCTCTTCTGTAGGTTTGGTTCAGACAAACTACCCCTTGCTCCCCAAGCATGAATGAGCTCTTGTCCCTCCTTGGACCTCTTTTGGTAGGTACTGCCCCTGCATACTAGGCCACAAGACCTGTCATGTTGGAGGTGCTCTGCCCCAGTCATCTAGCCTTTACAATTTGACCCTGATCAAAGTAACTCAGAGCTTTACATTGCCTGTTTTTCCTGTTCCCAACATATTAGCTCCAGCACTGACTGTTCACTTGCTGCCTATCATATTCCACCTCTTGACAGTTGCCACTGTGACAAGACAATCAATATTATTTACTTCTCCTGTCAGTGGTTTTAATGTTTTGACTGGTGTGTATTTAGACTGAAGCTGTCCATCATTCAGAATTTGTTGACAAACCATAATCCTGCAAGAATCCTACCCTGTTGATGTTTTTGCATGTTCTGCATACCCAGCTCATATATGGTTGAGATAATTTTTTTAATATTCCAAATATTAATTAATACAATATTTGGACAATTTTACATAATCACAGGTCCTAACAAAGCAGACACCAACAGTATGACCTTGCACACAGTCATCGGTGCTAGATTTGTTTCTCCCTGTGGGCAGCCTGAAATATGAACCTCATGAATCTTAGAAAAATGTACAAATTAATGAGTTTTAGTCAAAACATCAGTCTCATGCAGATCACAATGGGTAACTCCCACCAACAGTTAAATCAGCTGCAGAGGATCAGTGTAGACCACATACTGCAAACACAAGCACACAAGCTGTATTGGTACATTAGAGGCTATTTAAACTAACAACAAAGTAATCCAATCGACCATGAAGCTAATTCGATCAAAACACTATTATGCAACTACAGTTATAAGCTCTCTAGCCACAGTGTTGACTGACTGGTGTTGCTGGTGCATGACATGTTCCTTCATTACCATAAATACTCTGTATTTGATTTTGACTCAGTCCCACATGCACCATTTTTCTCCCAGAAATACTCACCTATTCACAAAATATGTCCAATAATCCATGATGGAATATAATCTCCATAAGGACATTTAACTTTTGTTTGAGGAAGTCCATCCATTTTCTGTTACTTATCCAGGGTTGGGTTGTGGTGGCAGCAGGTTCAGACTTCCTTCAACATTTTCCAACTCTTCCTGTCCCAAGATGATCGCGGGCTAGATTAGGTATTATCCCTCCAATGAGTTCTGTGTCTGCCTCTGGGTCTCCTACACCTCAAATGGGAGGCGAGGAGAATGATCAGATGATTGAACTACCTCAACTGGCTCCTTAGGATGCAAAGAAGCAGAAGCTCTACTTTGAGGTCTAACCAGATGCCCGAAGTTCGTACCTTATCTTTAAGGCTGAGTCTAACCACCTTTATTCTTTCAGCCACCTCTCAGTGCTCATGACTATAGGTGAGTTCTAGTCTGTTGAAATACCAGAATGGACAGAGGTTTAGTTCATAGTTAAAACTCACAATATCGTGAGTGTGATTTCTTCAGGTGTGCTCTCAATTAGCTAAATTTCTCAGCACCAACTTAAGTAGCACCTGTGAATAGAGCATGCCAATCACAACAGGTGCTGAAGCATTTTTTTATGTATTTATACATCAGGCTTTTAGTAGCATTGTTTACAATTTTATTAGTCAGTAGTGTGTGTCTGTGGAGGTTGTTTTATTAGCTGTACACAAAGAGGAAGATATGTGACACCTACAGTGCTGCAAGAACATGACCCGCTGAGCCGCTGGGCCATGGCCTCCTGTTAACCGTATTGTGATTGTGTGTTTGCCCCCTCCCCAGAGGGAGGCTGACCTACAACAGACAGTAGTATCAGTTCTGGCTCGGAGCCCACAGAGCAGTCAGCCTCACATGCCGAGGGCTAAGAGGAGACAGGGGACACGAGCAGTACAGAGGAGATCAAGGATAACAGACAGGGAAGGAGGTAGACTCCAGCATGTCTGAGTCTGCCCCAATCAGTGATGTTGGAAGGGGCAGAAGAAACACTGAACTGAATCCCTGTGTGGGCTTGAGATGGTAAAGTGAGAGGAGTTTAGACTTTACAATTCATATGTTAAACAGTTTTCTTCTCATATCCCTGCTGTCAGAACGTTGTGCTGGATACACAACACTGTTACACATCTGTGAGGTCACACTGCCCAGGTTTAAATTGACTTGTGTGGGTTGACAGATGAAAGACCGTTTGAAATGGCAGGTAAAAACAAAATACAGTACGGCTGTGTGTTGGAATGAGTTTTTGGATATCTGTGCTTGTGGTGTTATTTGACTAAGCACTTGGCACTTATGTTAGTGGGATTTCATTATCAGCAAGGCGACTGTAAGCTTTGAAATTCTGAAATATGCATATATATATACAGGCAGGCAGTGGCAGACGTTACTGCAGGAACACACAGACTCATTCTCCTTTGAAAGTGCCTCCCCAGCTGAGTGGATTTCCCTCATGCTTCCCTTTTCCTCAGAGCACATCAGTCTTGTTAATTGCTTGGCCCACTCCATTTTTCCCCCATACCAGTTGACTTATTATCACTGAAGTTGCATGCTGTCAGTTAGGGAGGGACAAATGTGCAAACGATGCTAGCTTACCATCTGCAAAGGTTTATAAACTACATTTCCAAAAAAATGTCAATTGCAGTATTGATGGTACAGTTGTTTGATGGCATGTTTACATATGCTCTGTAACATGAGGATCTCAGACGAGTCTGCAAACATGAACATGGTGGAAGGCTATGCTCACATGTTCGACAACAGTGGACCTTTTTGTGATCAAGTAATCAACCAACTTGTTTAGCTTTAGTTTTGTTATTTTTTTAAATTACAATATTGTAGTTTACAGTATTTTTTAATTTCTTAATAATTGTTCATAAATTTATTTTGGTTTTTCTTTTTTTTTTTGTTAAGACAGAAGTTTGTAGTCTCTGGTCTGAGGTTTTTGAGGTTCTCCGAATAGAACCTGCGTAAGCAGAGATGCATCTCTTCATGATGAATCTGAGCTGTTCCCATCAGGAAGTAGAGTAGGTAGAGGATATAGCTGTTGTAGATTTTCTGTGTGCACATCCTTTTTACCCTTTACTATTAATAGATCTGTGATACTGTAGTTGTCACTTTTTATAGTTATATCATGGGAGTGTTGTGGTGTCTGATGTCTGTTTATAAATGTAATGTCCTTTGTGGTAAAGGCTAGCACAGATACAGCCCAAAAAGAATTTTCAAAATGATAATAAAGGAGAACTAACTAGTATGTGCTTTCATGTCTGTCTATGTTGTCTCGTGTCGCACTGTGTATCAACAAACATATGGTGATATATGTACCAGAATACAGGGGATATAATCGAACTTCGTGATATTTATAACATCGCAGATTTCTCTTTTTTTTAAATCCAATTTTAGGAAAACTAAGTATTGTCCCGCAGTGGTTCACAGAAATTTTTAATTTTAACCTTTATTTATACAGGTGATTCCATTGAGACACGTAGTCTCATTTGCAAGAGAGACCTGTTTGAGACAAACATTACATTTAGTTAAAGGTAGAATAGAATAAACAAATAGTAATGGAGACCGTTTACAAATATTTGACAATGATGAAACAACACACAACAACAACATTTGCAAATATGAGAGCAGCCAATGGAGCGATCGGGGCAAGTAGTGCAGTGATGATCAGTAGTAGGACATGAATGTGAATAGAACACACCACCATATACTGTACATAATTTGAGTGAAAAACTACCACATCTGGAGGTTTGGGGCTTAAACACAACACAAAATGAACCACTGCCAAGTCTTTGCATGTAAATTATTAATTAAAAATCAATAGTGTTTTTGAGAACCAGTACTCACACAATCACACAACACTATCATGAAATTCATGTGTACTGATATTTTCTTTCACCCATGTACCTGTACTCTTAGTCTGATACAACATACTTTTACCACTTGGTGGCAAAATTTTGTTAACTTCTACTAACTGAGGGAACTTTTTAAGAAGGTTTTAAGACGAGCATAAACAGGTATTCAAACTTGTTAATAAGTCGAACTCAGCGATGTGTTTTACATTATGTGTAGTACTAAAATTCATTCAGTTAAATTAACTTACGGTGGTGCCATTTGTTGCATTATACGATTAGAATTTATATGGTAGAACCACATGATTATTAATGATAATGATAATGGTAATGGACAGCACTTGCAGTTGTGCTCAGTCTGGTAAAACTGGTATTGGAGCATCATTACATAAGAGGTATACATAGGTATACCTAGTTTGTTGCGTGGTGTAATTTTAAGTCATCTTAACCCATGTGTACGCAGCGTTCTTCCTGGACTAGATCTGTATGTTCCGTCCTGCAGAAGACGACTTTTAAACAAACCCTGAAACACTTTTCTTCCCTCTACCTAAACACTTACGTTTGATTTCATCTATGCTGCAGCAGTAATTTGGCTTCGTCATTGATATTTATGCACAGAGATGCTGATGTTCTGTCCCAGTGTTTATTTTATAAATGAATCATGTTCGTCAGATTTCAAAGACTCAGGGTTGCCCTAGTTGCAGCTGAAATGTTTTGTGTTGCATATATTAATGCTAAAGAGTTTACTTTGAAAATGAGATTCCCGGAAAATGAGAAAAGTGACAGTCAGAGAAAATGACATGAAAATGTGCATGAAAATATAAGTAATTTAACCATTTACATACCTGACTTGGCAGACAAATGGTTACAGCACAGCACACACAGTATAGTTGCAAGTGTTTCTGTTTTTTTCTTCTGCTTTGTGGCACAGTACAGATCAGAGGCAGCAGTCATGCAGCTGGCTGCCACCCAGAGCCCCGTGTGAGACAATGATTAGTGGCCACTAATAGATCTCGATTCCTGACTCATCCTGTCCCACTGTTCATTCAATGATACCAATTACTCACCTTCTGGACCTGTCCTGGGCTCCGACAAGCCAAAAATATCCCTTTCTAATTACGAGGACTTCCTCTCTTAGAGCCTGAGTGTTGCTGTACGTACAGCAAATTTAGCAGTGTAACTAGAAAAAGAGGCATGTGTATTTGCATTATAGCCTTCAGGGGATGAATTCACTGATACATCTGTGATGGAAGGTGCCTACTTGATAGGTTCAGTCGCATACCTGCACTCACCCACTCCTCTAACATCCTAATCATGCAGCTTCTCATCCTAGTTTAATGGCACTAGGGATGGGCCACATCCTGAGTGTTGGTAAATTGATGCAATGAGTGTCCCAGACCCTGATACTTAGACCATGATGAGCTGATATAAATGTGATTTTTTTTTTTTTCTTTTGAAAAGCACAGACAGGACTCAGATTCACTGAGCATGCAGCGTAGATCCAGTAGAAGATAGTTCAGATCAGAGAGGAGGGTAAAGTAAAAAACATTGGCTCTGAGCTGTCCCCACTTCTCATCATGAAGGCATGTCTCTCTTTTTTCCCTCAGACTGTGCTAAATTATTATTCTCTTTGAAGACAGATCATCAAATTTCAGATCTACTCCCAGTGATGTTAGGAAGTCTGCAGACTGATCTGCTCTCGGTATAATGAGTGACCTGGTTGGCTCAGATTTTCAGAGATGACACCCAAAAGAAAGTGTTGTCATTTGCGCGAGGCTAATGTTGATGCAGTGATAAATGTCAGTGTTTACTGACCGTGTAACAGCATCAGCGGTGGATAAATGTCACACAGATGCGTCACGTGGGATTATTTGCGCTATAAATGTACCTGGCTTTATTAAAACCCTCACTCCTCATTTCATCAGCCAACCTTTAAGCAGATACTCACAAACTTTTACAAATAGCTCTCTATTTTCTGCTCTTGCTTATAGCTCATTATAAAAAATGCAACAGTGGAGCAAGGCTTGGTTTTGTGATTAAACATTTGATGGCATGAGGATTTGTAGGCTCATTTACTGACTGTAACGATCCAACAGAGCCCTGCATGCATTCAGTTTTTCAAACCTGCAGCCTTAAAGCTTGTTAGCAGGACAAACCCATTACTCACAGTTATGTCTAAAACAAATCTGGACCTGAGCTGTACCCGTAGGCTAATGGCCGTTAAACATGCCAGTAGTCACTCTCTTTAAAAACCATCCACACATTCTCAGCCAGCTCCAGTCTTAGTTGGTGTAATGCTGAGTGACACAAAGACAATTGATTTTGCACTGACTGTGCTGCAGGAGGCTGTTTAGTGATTTTTAGCTAAAGATTTAGGCTAACCTAAATTAATTACTAAATTACTTCAGTGGTTTAGCTACCCACTAATTCTACACCACCCACATCTGGGTCCAAGGCATATTACTTGATTATGTGTATATGTTGCTAGGAATTATTGTTATATACAGCTACAGCAATAAAAATATTATAGAAATGTTACTAATAAATTAAGGAATTAATAATTGTAAGCCTTATCTACGTTTCCCCAGTTGTATGACACCTTTAGCCATGAAAATGAGCTTTTAAGCTTTTATTTGATGGTAGACCTTTAAAATCACATGACTCCAATTTTTAGTTGAGCTGTAGTATTGGAACATGTGACAGTTTCATGTGGTGTTTCTTGTTACCCAGACGTGCTGTGAAATTGATTTTTCAAATGGTAAATACTTCTAAATGACTCAGTTTCAGTCTTGGGTTTTACCTGGGAAAACGGCATTTGTTTAAATATGTTTGAATTGACATGAAAACCAGAGACCTGTCTGTGGGAGACATGAACGTTCAGTATAGCCACTACAACAATTTGGATATCTTCAAAAAGAAATAAACCACTGGTGCACTGAGCAACAATCACAAAATGGGTCAGCCATAGAAAACAGCTGTTGACAGAAACATTGAGCCTGTTTACATGACCATAAAAATCAGATAACAGGAAGTAATCAGGTAATTGTAATAATCAGTTCTGACTAGGGATGTTCGATATTGGCTTTTTTACCGTTATCCAATATACTGATATTGTCTAACTCTTAATTTCCGATACTGATATAAACCGATACCAATATATGCGGTGTCCCCCCTCATAAAAAAAAGAAAAACTAAATCATTTTAGGTAACTAACATCACATATCTCCTATCATGCATACTTAAAACTTTAAACATTATTGCAAGGTGGGCCAAACAAACAAAAATATCTCAAAAACTATACCATCCATCCTTTTTCGTGTGCATGTTAACAGTCCCACTGTAAGAGCTGTGACGAAAAACCACCTCCTCAGAGAAGGGGTGAAGGATCACAATCCACAATTGACCTGAAACTTGTATTCAAACATGTTGATGATTCTTAATGTAAATTTTCATTAAAAAGTCAAACATTTACTTAGAATTTGGTTTCCTTCATTCCTAGTCAAGCGCATATCATTAGGTTCAAGTTTTATTTGCACAAAACAACTTTAGGAAACTGTTTTCTGACAGAATATTGACCAGTTAGTTTAAAAATTATCTGCAGATCAGAAAATTAAAAAGAATGTGTGTATTGTCTCATACATCACATGGTCAAATTGTCCATTCATACAAACAGCTATTTGAAACCAGTCTTTCATGCACACATAGACACACACGGATCAAAGTTCTTGTGTATTTAATCTTTTCTCAGGCTGTGTCTTTTTCTTGTCCTGTCTGTCTGTGCTTGTCACAGAATCGGTCAAAGCCAGAATTGCCGGAGGTCAAGTGTCCTTCGGGACTCTTTACTCTGAGTAGTTGTGCTCTGTGTTTGCAAATTGGGTGTCTGTGCAAAATGCCTGCTCTGACCTGACTTTCACATGGGGAGATATTTTAAGAAGTTGCACTGGTATTTTGAGACGCCCCATAACTTTTTTTTAATTCAATCTTCTGGCCATGAAGATTGATGAATTATGAAGCACTCTGAGAAGTGAATATTAGACTGGATGTCAAAGAAAGTGGTGGAGGCTTCTGCAAGTTTTTAAATCGCTGTACAACATGGTCCTTATATTGTTCTCACTGCAGGAATACAATTCCTTTTAGTACTAATAATTATATCAATTATAAATGTGTGCTTGGAGGCTTAAAGTGGTGCAACTCTGAGAATACAGCAGCACCTCTGTTAAGTGATGCCATGTGCCTGGGTCCGCTGTCTTAACTCTATGTGATGCCACCTGCCAGCAATGTACATGTGATTGTGTGGTTAGATGTATGATGCAGTCAGCATCTTGATTGGATGTAACTACATGCTGGTTCACTGTGATCCTGAATCCAGCGCCTCCCTACCGGCAACAGTTTGCAGAAATTTTGTATTCAGCAAAGGCAGAGCTTGTTCCAAAAATAGCCCACTCGGCATTTGCGTTCTGATCTTGTTTGGGTTATATTTTAATTTTCAAGTGCCTTAGAGAGCTGGATATTATACGTTATGGATGGAGGAGCACCGTGTTTTTTTTTTTTTCTTTTTTTCCCCCACTCATTCCTTCAACAGCTCCTTCCTTTGTAATTAATGGTCTCTAATGAACAGAGAATTTATGATGGAGAGGCACAGAGATCAAGAGAGACGGTTAGAAGAGAACTTGGTTCCGGCCAATGTCATCCATCCCATAGCTGACGGTTGGAATATGATTGAGGAAAAAAAAGTGTCAGTGGGAATAAAGTTTTTACTCTCAGTCCTTTTAGAATTATTTTAACTTGTTTGAGAAGTCATGTTTTTCATTTTTGGCACTTGGCATGGTGTATGGTTCTAAATAATACAATATGCATGAACACAGGTGTTTACAATATTGATATCTTGATTTTTTTATTTATTTTTTTTTATCTGGTATTTTGTTGATAATTCAAATGCGAAACCTTCTGTATTTTATGCGCCAGATTTTGTCAACATGAACCACACAGCTGCCTTTGCCTTTAATAAATGGCAAGTGGGGAACAAAAAGTGGCACAACTGTTGTTGAATTGACCCTGAATCCAAACATGAAGTGAGTCATTTTTGTTTAATCGTGTTGTCTGCCAAAAAGTCTCAGCTTAAAGTGACTTCCTGTAATTGGTTTTGTTCGACTAACTGCATTTGTTGTTAAACAACAACTTTAGGAAACCGTCATGTATGGTTTTTACTATTTTCTGACCAACTATTGGCTAGTTAGTTTGCACAATTAGTAGAAATGAGAATGTGTAACATTGCAGTGGATTGTCTCATATGATTGAATTGTCCACTTGTACAAACAGCTATATGAAACCAGGCCTTCATGTACATGTAGACACACTTGGGAGAAAATTTTTGTATATTGTATATTTAATGTTTTCTCACATTGTGCCTTTTTCCAAGTTTCTTTCACCCCGTCTTCAAAATCAAAAAAATTAAATTGATGTGTGACAAGGGAAAAGCTGTAATTTTATGTATTAGCTAATATCAAATTGTCGACTAATCACACTGAATTAGGTCTGGGCGATACGAACAAAAATTCATATCCTGCAAGGGCTGCACAATTAATAGAAATGCAATGGTGATATCAGCCTGTGCGATTACATGAACGAAAAATGCTGTTATTTATATTATGAGTACATGACTACACAAGAGGTGAGCACATGGTGGGAATGGATGTCGAGTTGTAGCTAAAAAAACAACAAGCCAAATAGGGCAAAACACGATAACACATGTTGTGGTCACAATTAAAAACCATAATGTATTTATCACTATCCGTGTTTATAAAAATGAGAATAAGGAAACGTGAGAAGTGACCGATGTTGTGTGAACTGCAGCAGCAGTGAAGCGTGGAGAACTTTTACTAACCATACTTCACAGTATTACAACAACAGGACACAGTAACCTGTACTCTGCAGAGTAATGTTGCAGGTCTCAGGACGTCTGTAACATTAACAGCAGAAAAAAATCCTCTTACATCCCTCTCTCCAAGCAGGTAACTTTAATAACAATTAGTGATGAATACAACATCAGTCACAGCCTTATTTTACATTTTTCACACATTTCACATACATATAAAATTGTAGAGAACCACAAGGATCCACAAAATGTTGTAAATCATCTTTTCAGATGAGACACTGTCTTATAAAGAGCAGCTCAGCTCACCTGTAGTTTGCACCATGAGCGAGATGATTGGCTGCGGCAAGAATATTTAGCCAATCACAGGCGGAGAGGGGCGGATGTTATGTATAATTATCATATTTTGTTATCAAATATTTTAATCTCAAAAGATTATGTAGTTGTACCTGCATCTCTGTGGTTTATGTAACTTTTACATCCTTACTCACTGAAATTAAACAGCAGATCTGAAAATGTGTACTATACTAATACTATAGTCTGACTCTGACTGTAGTACGAGGCATTTGTAAAAAAAAAAAAAAATAATAAGATTACAGTATACCCACTTCTCCAGGCACCACTACACCACTGGTCACAACATATGACAAGTCTACACAGAGATATAAAGAAATCACTGACTCCATAACTATCGTCGCTATACGTCATATTTGATCTAAGAGCACACCGGAGAGAATTAAATTATTAAATTGACCATAGGGTTAAGGATAGCATAATAAATTAAGTTTTACATAGAATGTTATCTGTGTGTCACACAGGACATCAGAAA
>JAUBNQ010000011.1:17023914-17036425 GCA_032353495.1 Ctenopoma kingsleyae
TCAGGATTCAAAGTCAAAGGCAATTTATAACTGAGATGTTTTTTCTTGTTTTTAACAACTGAAGTAAAGAAAGTCACTATTATGTAAATTAAAAAATGAAATAAATTGCCTGATACTGAGTGAAATAGCTCGTTTGGAGACGAACTGTTTTTACCAGTCTTCTATATAATGTTCACCACCTCAAATTATTTAACCACAGGTTTTCTTTTTTGCCAACCAGATCATCGTTCGTGTCGACTGGAGCCTTTAGTCCTTCTGCGCTGCTGAGCCGATGCGGCGGCTACCGGGGCAGATGCATGTTCACACAAGCTTCTTAGCGTGTTGAAAAGCTGGACCACAGCTCTGATCTCATTGTTAATGCATGAACGCATATAGATCAGACCATATACTCCACACAGTGAAGCATTATACATGTACTTTTATACACAGACCATCAGTAGAGTCGATTGTGCTACTGCAGATGCACACAAACACAGCTTCCACATCAGCAACAGTATAGAAGAAAATAAATTGAAGTAAATTTGAGTGAAGCACAGGCGAGTACAAATCATTAGACCTCAGCCCAATGAAACCATAAAACTAAAAAATGGCCTCTGTCAGACTATGGCCAAGGTTGTACTGCCAACACACACACACACACACTTACAGCCTTGTAATGAGAAATATTTGGATGTGGCCTTGAGCAGCTTTTTGGAACATGTCCTGGACAGATGAAATATGGTATCAGTGGCGCAATGACAATCACTCACTTGGTTTTTAGTCTCCCCTCAACTGTAATGAACAACGAATAGTGAATCATGTGGATGGGTCAATATGACACTTTTTTTTATAAGAGTGAGTACCTGTGAGAGGGACAAACACTGTCAGCATGGAGTTCGTGATCAAAACTAATATTTTCGGTTTAAATTAAGGATGTTGGAACAGTTTTGAGTATATAAACATCAGTATATTTCAGCCAGAGTTTATGGTTTAGCTGAGATTGAATAAATGCATACATGCATGCAAGCAAAGCTGAGATATGACATCTTTCCGGTGGCGACAATACGAGCGTTAAAGATTCAACGCTGTGGGTAATATAAGACAATTAGAGGGAAATTCATCAGCCAGACTGGTTGCTGCAGAGCAATAATAACAGATATGGTGCCAGGCGCAAGCTGAGAGGAGGCGGCTGCCCATTAACTACCACCAGCAGCAATAATGACATGGTAGAGTTGAGAAGAAATAGAGCACAGGCCTGTAGCTTGTTTTACACTTGGAAGAATGTGATGTATTGTATGTAGTACAGTATCTCTCTCCTTGAATATACACAAAGAGGCCACAATATCAATAACGCTAAAATGGAAAATTTAAGCTGTTCTGATAAAGCTGGCCAGACACTAAAGTTTTTATTGATCTGTGTTAACTCGTGCCAAACGCTTTAAGCAGCCAGAACCTGCAACTTCTCACTCACACACGGGTCAGCCGAATGGCCACGATGTGGAGCTCACACTCGATAGGAGACAGGATGGGAGATGTCATTTAGTGGTAAGAATTTAACACAACGATCTAGAGAAATTGGTCACCACTAACAATTTTAAAATCGCCTTGCTACTAAAAATGTACAGTTAGTTCCCCTGACATCTGTTATTATAGTTTTCATGATGCCACCATGATTTGGGAGCAACAGTTGTTGTAGTGGGAAGATCCCAGTTATTACTGTATATTTATGAATATGAGGCACAGATCTGATGCTAATAACCACCCTGAACAAATCAAATTACAGTAGGTATGATAAAGACATGTTTTTGCATTATCACTGTAACACAGTTGTGTTACACGGCCATTTTTTTGTTTTATGGTTTCACTGGGCTGCGCTCTAATGATTTGTACTCGCCTGTGCTTCAGTCAAATTTACTTCAATTTATTTTCTTCTTTACTGTTGCTGCTGTGTTTGTGTGCATGTTTAAGAAGACGGCCTACAGTGAACTCCAGCACAAACATCTGAGGATAACCAGCAGACTTTCTTATGGTAAAATATAGCCTATGTTTGTCCCACATACATACCAAGATAAATTATAGTGACAGTCTTTGTCTACATCTTGCCTGTCTCTCCCAGCGCCTCTCTGTTCTACAACACTACCATGGATACACACCAGCATGCTTCTGTGTTCCTATCAGAGGATTTACATCTGTGACCAAATCAAACATTTTCTTCTATCACCAGCAGAGACTTTACAGCTACAAATATTGCTGTTGCTAGGCTGAATCCCCAGAGAATCAACACTGGTTCACTGGCAGGAAAGAAGGATTCAGGATTTTAGACCAGCGACTAATGATTATTTTCTAAACTCTGTAAAATACTAGGAAAAATATCTATCACAGATTCCCAAAATCCAAACAGCCGCCGCAAACTGTAGTCATTTATAAAATTAGAAAACACAAACACACATACACAATTTGAGAAAGTGTGCGTTTGTGTTACATGATGTATTATTTACACTCAGGTTAAAGTACATGTTGTAGTATAATCAAGGGAAAGTTCCTGCAAAGGTTCTCTGTGACTAAAAATCAAGCATACGACTGATGCTGAATATTTGACTCAAATAACAGAATCAATTTTCATGTCTCTGCCACTTCTTTTCCTGAAGGCAACGCCGCCAAATATATTTGTCATTTCTAGAGGTTCTGCACACTTTACATTGTTAAATTATCTATCAAGAAACATGGAACTTATGGCTCATGAGATTTGTCTCTCGGTACTAGTTTGACATTGTGAAAAGACAGATCAGGTACTGTAACAGGCATCCAAAAAGTACATTTCCCTTAAATCGTAATTGGACATTTGTTTTAAAATTCTGGTTGCAGTTATAGCAGAGGGTAAAACAAGGTTCTTCTGTTGTGCGGTCCATGTTGATTGGCTCAGTTTACTCCCAAATCTCTGGGGAACTGTGATAAGCAGTGCCACTTTAACTATGATGCTAATTTTGCTAACTCATGGTTAGACCAATGTTTTTTGGCTTGTGACCTGTGTAAAGTACTGAGGGCATAACAGTTCTTTGGATCCATAGTTTGGTACAAACCTTAATTTTTGAAATGCGGTTCTCTACATAACTTGGTCTTTGGTTTTTGTTTGTTTCAGATTATTATAGCAGGATATTATTATTAGGGATGTCCGATATTATCGGCCTACCGATATTATCTGCCGATATCGCATCGTATCGGAAATTAAGAGGTAGACGATATCGGTATATCGGTAAAAAAGCCAATATGGAACATTTATTATTATTATTATTATTATTATTATTATTATTATGGGGAGTATTAACACACAACAAGCTGACATTTATGTTCAGTACACATTTACAGTTCTGTACCCTTGGCAGGGAGTACAGATTTCCATTATTCAGGCAGAGGTATTAAATAAGCTTTTCGTTTCCTCTCTCTCCCTGATTATTCTTTTCATTTTTATTATTACCACCATTATATTTCAGCACACTTACTAACGGCTCAGTATCTGATCTCCTTCATTACGTTGCCAGTGTTTTGTGTATCAGTGGGCACAAGAGGGCACTAAACCGACCCCCATGCAAGAAGACATCATTTCCATTTATGTCACTTTTCCTCGACTGAATGTGACACATTTGTGAGACGGTTCTGCTGTCATAATAGCAGGGGATGTTTCTGCATCACTGTGTTTTTTTTTTCCTCTCCTTGCCTCAGGCTTCCCAGTATTGTTGCAGTGGTTCGAATAGAAAGATGTTGGAGCTGTTTTCACAATGAGTATATTACCCACAGATGTGTTTGTGACTTTATGATGTTCTTGTATCTGTGTGTACTTGTGTATAGGACATTATGCACAAATGCACACACACACACACACACACACACACACACACAGTGGTGGTGTGTGAGTGTTTGAGGAGACACAAGAGACACACTAATAAAAACTTGTGATTCTTGTAGACATTATTATACTGTGCTTCTGGCTTAAGGACAGAATCAGTGTCTGGATGTTCCTGCTGTAGCACTGTTCTCACATTAACACTGTGACTGCTGCTGACTTGACGTGCCTCAAGGTCTAGCCTATTAACTGCTGTGTGTTTACACAATGCACTGTGTGCTGAGATATTAGCACTAAATGTGTCACCTATTTACTGTGTAATGAGCAGTTTAAAGCACCACAATCCCTGTGGATACCCACATATAGTAGTGTGTACACTGGAGTGTAACTTTCTGCTAATATCTGCTACCTTCTGCTGAAGTTGGTCAAGAGCCATGTTTGTCTGCAACCAGATTCTCCTGGAATCAGTTTGAACACAGTCCTTTAGTCTGTTTTGGAAATGGTCTCTATGATTTGTACAAAATGTTTGATATTTTCTTAACTTATGACACATTGTCCAGTTCAAATGTCCAAGATCAGTTTATAAGGTATTTTAGAGCTTTCAGTCATTACATCGGTACCTGCTCATTATCTTCTAATCTTATCTCAATCTCAAACAAATCAATTTTGTTAGACATGGGAAAGTCCTGGATATACTGTACCTGAGTAGATCAGGTCTCACTGCTGACTCATTCACTGTCTCTTCTCTCCCCTACAACCCCCCACTGTGCTGCAGGTCGAGAGAAAAGAAAGGGTCCCATGATCTCTGCCGGTGATGCCGAGTTCCCCCGGGATTACCACACCCTGGCTGCCGGCGGCGGCCGCGGGACCCGACGGTTCCCCGACAACACCAATGGGGGGTTCACGTCATCCTCGTTGGATCGCCGCCACAACGCCGTGGCCGCCAAGAGCCTGGAGGCGCTGAACAGCATCCACAAGGCGGACATCGAGGGCCAGCGAAACGCCCTGATGGATCTCCAGAAAAACAAGTACTCCAACAGCCCTGGGGGCATGTCGCAGGGCTCCGCTGCTGCTGGACGACAGGTGACTTCCCCGTTAATACACCTAACATATGATGCTCTGCTCTGTTGCCATGGTAACATGATCATTATTGTAACTGCATCTGTGCTGGTCACGGAAATCCTTGTTAGTACGGCATATAATAACAAGCATGTCTCACACTCTTAATTTCCATAAAAATAGAGTGAGACTGGATTTTTCCTTTTTCTAGGATCCTCCTGAAAGTCACAGATATAAAGGATTCTCCTCCATCATACAGTACCTTAATCTTGTCTAATAGTACAGTTTACTTTGGTAGGCATGAAGCAGGTATTTATACACAAATATCAGCTATAGTTGCGTTTTCTTTTGTAGTGAATAAGGATATGCAGCACACAGTCCTTTGAGAATACTAAGAGAAGGCAACACATACTGAAAAATATCAGAGCCACAGAACTATTACAAACATTTTACTCATTCTACTTTTAAACTGGCAATGAGTGTGTGTGAGGCAGCATACGGATAATAGATCATAAAAAAGCTGTTATCATTATTGATAGAAGTACTAAAAACCGTCTCCACCAAAGAGGTGTTGTTTTTGGTTGTGTTTGTCACAATTCTTAAAAAGCCATATTAAGCATACTTGAGTGGAAATGCCCTAAAGTATAGGTTCACAATTTTTCAGAAGTTTTACTTGCTGTAATCATTTAATCAGTTCAATTTATAGTTCGATCAAGAGTAAAGGAGCTAGTTTAAATTTATCGAGTATTCAGATTTTCATTTTGTTGACATATATGAAATGTTTTCTGTTGTCTCCTGAAATATTGCACTACTGCAACTGTATTTTACACAATTGTCTATCATTACATGTAATTTATGCAGATACAGATTTCTATACAGTGCAGCCTCGGGGGAGGGGGAGGGGGGGTTGAGCTTTCTGAGTGCTTTTTTTCCCTATGCGATAACACATCGGTGGGTTTGGAAACCCACACAAGCACATTATGTGTCGAGATGCCTCTGGGGGCTCTGCACGCACGCACACACACAGGGGGCATTTTCCTGACCGACTTGCTGGGTCAGTAATGGACACTTTTTTTGTCGTTATTATCTCAAAGAGTCAGCAATAGAATATGGTGAAATGGATTGAAATGAAGCGGTGAGAAAATGTCAAAATGTGAAATATTAAACTCTCCGCTCCATCAAATCTCTTTCCTCTCTTCGCTTCATATTCTCCCTTTCATTCTGCAATCAATCATCACATGCTCTGACTTGTCACCTGTGACAGATGGTCAAAACAGAACAGCATTTCTTTGGGTAGCTTGAAGGAGTAGCTCAGCACATGGGTGAAATATCTCTCTCTGTGTTTCCTTTTTCTCTAAAGTTCACTAGTCATCACATTGAATCTTGCTCTATTACCTCCACATGGACAGATGTGTTTAGTTGAATGTAGGATGTATTTATCTCCCCAGGACTTGACTGGTAGCCAGGCCTGCGCAGGTTCTGGTCTCTGCACAGACACAGTGTTAACCTTATTATTATAGTACGCTGCCATTTAGGTCCTCTGCATTATTCAGTGTGATATCAATCTCAGGTTGGAGTTTTTTCCTGTGCTAATCAATCAGCAACGACTGAGGTATCTGTCCTGTTCAATAAATTTTCATCAACACACACATAGTCGCATTTGGTAGGAGCAGCAGCATGAAAAGTGTCCCTGCAGCTGTCCACGAGAATTTCTTAAGGGTTATTAATAAAGTATCTAAATTCATTATCTCCTTCTGCTTCAGCCTCCTCATTATGTCAAAAGAATATGCCCATGTAGCAGTTATATGTGTAAAGTTGAAGACCACCACCAATTTCAAAGGGATTTATGTGTCATTTATTTGTTTTCTGAGGAAGATGACCTCTTCCTTCTTAATATCATTTATACAAAACTCTGATAGACCTCGCTGTTTTTCCAACCTATGAACTAGTTTAGCATGATGGTACAATTTAGTCTCTGTTTTTATTTTCATAAATTGCTTTTATTTAGGATATAATGACAGTAACATTGGTAATTGATCCCTTTGGAGATTTTCTTGGACATGTGGGAATCAGAGGGAACCAGGAGTCGAACCACCAACTCTGTAGTTCATAGACGATTGCCCTAGCAACTGATCCACATTCGTCTGATTAATAACCGCAAATTCCAAAATACATTTTGTTAGCACCTTTTTGTAATATGTTGCATTAAAATGCCATCTAGTTTGGGTGTCATGCATCATCTCGGCTGTTAAGTGCGAGGTAAAGACTTAAGACCAGAGGTGGGCCACACTAGTCCTAAACTAATGATCACAACACAAAGACGGGGCACAATATGCCATTTGAATCCAGCTTACTGCTGTCGTATAACTAGCACCTGAATGCTAAATACAGTGTAAACCATAACATAGCTAACCTCTGTCCATTCTGCCGATTCTGTTTTTAACATTGATTATGTTGTATGTTTTATGTGAATGTGTGTGTGTGTGTGTGTGTGTATACTGAGAAATGATAAAGAAATTGTAGCTAATTGCCAACTATTGAAATGTGAGCATTCAAGTCCCCCCTCTCCCAGCGAACGATTGGATATTAGTTGACTATTACTACCAAATAGTACTGAGGATGCGGCCATGTTGTTTTTATGTTGTCCCTCTTATTCTCACTAACACAGTGTTATAAGAACATCTTGAGAGAATGTCCTCAAAATTGGCGCAAATGTCCACTTAATCTCAGGGATGAACTGATTAGAATATGAGTCTGGGCAAACATGGACATTGGCTACCCCTTGACCAGTTGGTGGAGTTGCTGACTGATCTGATTTGTTTTCTTTGAGAACTCTCTCTAAGGGCAGAACTCTAAACTTTGTAAACATTTACTACAAATGGTTAGATCCAGGATACAAGTTCATCATTCCATGTGCTCATTTTTACATTTTTGTTTCTGAATAGGTTGATTAATCATCTGTAGAGGATACTTTACACACATACTGTTCTCAGAGAAAAGTAAATGCACCTATTTCCAAACTGTTAAACTCTGTCTTTAGGTGTCCTGCTCTGCTCTCTCTCATCTCTCCCATCGCACAGCTCCTCTTACAGTACCTCTCCATGTGCTGTCTGTTTACCTACACCAGTTCATCTATCTCCCCATGGAAAAGGTGGACTGAGACGGGGAGAGACGGAGAGGATGGGGAAACAGGTGGAGTCTGCTGTCGTCATGGCAACCCACTGTTTCCCATATAAGGCAACTGAGTGATATCATATGGTTGGCAGTGCCTGGGCTTTGGAAAGAGGCACACGCTGTTCTGAGTGAGAGGCAACAGCAGCAGGAGAGAGAACAAGCGACAGGGAGAGATAGTGAAGGAAGGAGGGAGTGTTTCTTTTTTTTCTTTTAAATCGTTTGTCAGGGGTGAGAGAGAGCGCCAAGGAAAGAGAGCGAGAGAGGACAGGAGGAGGAGGGGCGGCAAAGGATGCTAACTGCCTCTTAGGCGCTACTACAGGGGTACCGACGAAAGGGGGACTCTGTCGGATCCTCAGGGCACGGGAAAGACACAGAGCTGCAGTGGGAAAAAAGAAATGGAGAGGGGGGAGGAGGAAGAGGGAGGAATGTGGAGCGGGAGGATGAACCAGGCGGCCGACGTGCTCATTAAGTAGCTACGGTAACCCTTTCTAACCTCGTCCTTGCATCCTCAGCTGAGACATTTCAGTGTTCCTCTGTGGTGCTGCCATGACTGTGACGCTTCAGTTGATGCATGAATGATGGAGTGATGAGAAGTGCAGGAGTGTGTGTGTGTCTGTCTGCATTTTCTCAACGTACATGGATGTATTTGTTCGTGTCGTACATGTCAAGATAGGCAAACCTGGTGAACGCACAACTCATCTTAATTTCCGTTTTATATGTGTTTTAAGGAAAAGGTCGATTTATTCCCGGGCAGGCAGGTGTTGTCCAGGTGTGTCTGTGCTGTCGCAGCAATGTGTGTTCATGCATGTGTGTCTTTGAATGTATGTTGTGAAGCTTGTGTAGGTGAGAGGAAACACAAAAATTGTGTGTAAGGACAAACCCAAGAGTGCATCAATGTATGACTGAGTGCACATGTGTTTGGGTTGGGGAAGAAGCACAGCGGACTGAGTGTAGGGGGGCAAAAAGAGGGTGGGTACAAAGATGGCTACTTGGCATGCAGGTCAGGCATGCATGTCTCTGCTCATCTCTCTCTTGCTGTTTCTCTCTTTCTTTTCTCCCTCTCCCCTCATCTTTCTAAGCCCCTGTCTGCCTCAGTGCATATGTGCGCTTAGGGATTTCAGCTCAAGTGATTGAGAAAAATTGCAGGCAGTAATCACTGTGCATAGGGGGCCTGTTTGTGTTGGATGAGACAGGTTTTATGTTCCAAAAAATGCCGGCTTGTTGGTGCATTAAATTATTTGTGGAGTGCCTTAGAAGTAGATTTTTGTCTTTCCAATTTAAGGTGGAAAACAGTGCGAGGTGGTGATTAAATCTGTGTGAATGGTAAGACGTGTTAAGCAGCTGTTTTCTTTCTGTCACAATCCTTCTGACAGAACCTTACAACATGGGTCATGCTATTAATGCCTGGCATTGTTGGCACAGTGCAGTGGGTATGAGACTGAGACTGTAGACCTGGATCAGGGTGCTCGGGTAGGAAGCTGCTGTTGAGTTGACCACTCTGCAAGCAAGTGTCAGAGCTTTGAATCTGATGCAGACAGCCACGGGAAGCTAGTGGTGTGACGTGTCCTTTTTCGTTGATCTAAAATAAGACCTGTTTCTGCATTTTTGAATCATCTGGAGATGTTTAATTGTGCATGATGGTAACCCTGTTAGTATGACACTGCTGTAGTCAAGACAAGTGCCTGCAAAAGGACCTGGGAAGCATGCCTGGAGAGGTAGGATCTGTGCTGCCTCTGTGGTGTGGTGTGAGTGTTTTAGTTACAGACAGAAGAGTAAACCACAGATTTGATGGTAAACCACATCTTTCTGTAAGAATAGCTGATCTTTCTCACAATTCAAACTGAGTACCTAACTTTAGAGTTATGGCTGAAAATTTTATATAGGCGTCTGGGAATCTTTGGGAAACTTAGAATTAAATTTATAATAATTGAAAACAAAGCTCAAGCTCACTGTGCTAGGATATAAAGATAAGGTCTTAAAGAAGGGCACTGTCAAACTGGAAAAAATGATGCATGCATGACGGAGTTTGCAGTATTTTATTTAAAGGTTAAATGCATTTTATTCGGTGAAACTGCACAGTTCCAACTTGCCTCATGGTGTGATGCATATTGTTGGAAGGAAGCAGAAACATTAAGAGACATAAAAGGTTATTTTTCTTTGTAAATAAGTTGTTCTCATGTGGGTTAATATTTTCCCTGTAGCGTGGATAAGTGAGTGTTTTGTAATGACAATTTGATATGTGACATTTTCATCTTAGTTTTAATGTATGAAAACTGTCAAGAGAGATGTAAACAGTCTTTGCAGTGTGCTGGAAAAATGCTGTAAACCTTCTGAGAATAGATGTTTCCTTTTATTCAAGACTCAAATGATAAACTACACAAGAGACTCTGTAAATTAAAGTTACATGACATCCTAAATGCTGACGAATTTCTTTGTGTCAAAACCACCATTCCGCTAAATATTGAAAAAGAGAAATGTAGGCACAGTAAAAAACAAAACGGTATAATTTGGACTGCTGAATATGATTCATGCTTGAAAGTGAGAAAAGAGAAGCATCTGAAGCAGACTGCAGCTCGATGGCATCAGCTCAGGTTATGATTGTGCCGTGTTGGTGACCGGGCTTGGACACAGGCGTACACGCCACACGGAGCTCTGAAATCTGGGTCAGAGCAGCCCACAGGCCTGTTGAGTGCTTTCTTTCCTAAAGTCTTGGTCTTTTAGCCCATTTCCCTCCAAATTCAAAAATCAAGTCAGATGAGTTTCACTAGTTGCAACTGAGATTCCAGGAGGGAGCAGAGGAAATACATGAGGCTCCCACAACAGCTGCTCAAACGTAAATTGAGTTCCACCTACACCTTAGTTTAATTGTGGGGGGAATTCATATTTTCAAAAGCTCTCGCTGCGTATGAGATGGAATTTAGACTCTCAGACAACACTAACACACCTGAGCACTGAACGCGAAGTCATGTTAGAATTGCTCAAGTCAGTATTTGAATTAATGCAGTGTCAAATCTGCACAGTCAACCAACATAGTGCTGAGTGAGTGGAAAGCTTGGAAATGTTAAACATAATCTTCAGGAAGTAGTGAAAGATGGTGCTGGGGACAGTTGGAATATGTGAGTTTAATATCATATTGTGTTTCTTGAATCTTGAAAATTTCCACAGACAGATGTAAGGATGATCAGATATTCCCTGTAAAGTGGTTTATCCATCCATCTATTAATTATCTGCTGCTTATACGGGTACAGCTGAGGACACAGTTAGAGAACCGGCCCCAGAGAATAAGAAAATACCCCATGTCTGCTGCATCAGTAGCGCAGTTATTTTGTCTCTTTGTTTGTTTGTTTGTTTTTTAAATTTTTGTTTGTTTTGAGTTTGTTTTGTTTTCAGTCCTGATACTGATACCTGGACTTTGTGTATTGAGTGATGCTTGATACCGAACTGATATAGTTTAAATATAGTATTAATAAATTGTATACATCGACATGTGGAGAACATTGAAGGCATCAGCCCTCACTTAATTGCCCCCGACTATTAATAATAATATTACAATTATTATTCTAATTATAATAAATAAATATAAATCCAATATAAAATACAACAGCTAAAAGCTAGGAATAGGTTAGGGAGATTAGAAGTTTCTACAGGAGGTGCCTGTGAGGTGCTACCGTTGACTGATGACGCACTCCAAGCTCAGAGACCATAAGACATCAAACACTGTACATGTCTTTCATGTCAATTTTCACGCTGTTTTAAATGTTTGGTCAGATTTGATGTACGACTAGGCTTGCAGCTAATTAGCTTGTCGTTGTTTTCTTTTCTAAAGTGAAGCCACACTTTTGATTGTTTACTGCTCTCCGTCTTTCCCTTGTAACATTAGAAAAGCATGCTACCTCACATCTAAACAAATCACACATGCATCATTGGTACCGCATTTCTAGAAGCAGAACAGAAATTGAGTTTTTGCTGTGGATTTGTGCCTCCTTATTTTTCATAATTCTTATTCTGCCCAGTATGACTGACCATGAACAGGGTTATTAAATTGCACTCTAGATTATATTAAAGTGTTTTAAATATAATTTTGTGAATGCTGCAGAAATCTTGACACATTAGAGATTGATACCAATTAGCTATGTGCTGCAGTAGTTTCCAAATCTCACTGTGATGAGTTCTGTATGTTACTGGATCAACCACTAATTGAGGCCTGCGTTCAGTCATAAACTGCAAAGACATCTGGCGTACTCTGCAATCAGCATTGTGAAAGCTCTGTTGACACCTACCGTCTAAATCGGTGATTAGCCATGACTTGGCCAACCTGTAGAGAAACATATGACTCCAATAATAATGTATCTCACTTATTTGTGCATCCACTGTGCAATTCGAGCCAAACATCCCATTGACGCCCAGAAGCTAATTATACACCACCATGTGTGATTAATTGATGGATTTCTACTGTTA
>JAUBNQ010000011.1:17047845-17058060 GCA_032353495.1 Ctenopoma kingsleyae
TAAAACTAAGTTTAGAGACTGTCCTCTTGTAAATGTCTCACCAGCCACCATTTTGGTGCCATTGCATGACACAAAAGACGCCTGTCTTCATACATGTGGGCGCGCTAACAAACAGTCCTCATGGTTAAAGAGCTGGACCCGGGCAGATCTTTGGCATTTTGTCAAAATATTTTATTATACTATAATTATGTGAGACAAATTTCTGTCTGTTCGTTAACCAACAAGTCACAGTAGCTCATTCTTACAAGTGGAAAAAGCTTTGAAACCAGCGACTAATGTGTTTGTATTTTGGGTAAACTTCCAAAATCCAATAAACAGCAGGACACACATTACAGCAGTGAATGTTCCATGAAGTTGTAACAACAATAATCACGGAGGCATGCTTGGAAGTAGTTTCTCAAATTATTACCAATAGTGACATTTAATGAAACATCTTTTCTGTGTTTGTGTCTCATGAATTTACCTAAACTATAACATCTCCCTTCATTCCTCACAGTGATTGTATCATGTATAGAGAGTTTCTCCAGTCGGTAAACTAAAAAGATAACACCTTTTTCCTTCAGGATTTACACATGATTATTTAGCATTTTATGTTATGAGATTACACATCAGAAGCCAGCTTTCATCATTCGCGTAAAACTCAAGATGAGTATAATAGAGAAGAGGAACATTTGTGCTTTTAATCTCTTGAATGTAAAAACTTTTATCCTGAGGTAGATCTGTCTTGAAAAGGATGGTTCTCAAACTGCAGCACTTAACAGAATTTCAACACTGCTAAGAGCTGATTCCTTTGAAGCGTGAATCTTCATTTGTTTAAAATTTCCATATTTGACTCGGCTTTTTCAAATGTCTCTGCCACATTTTCTCATTTTTCTAGCTCTCTTGAGATGGTTTAATTTTCACTTTGGTCATGACAGTGCATCGAATTGTAGGAATTAAATCATTGTACAAGTGGTTGTGGTGAACAGTTTTCTGTCATGACTTATCTCTGCAGCCAGAATTGCTCTGATATGACAGCTGCATCGTTTCTGTTGTGAGTAATGGGTAGGAGAGCGTGAGAAGGAGGAGGATCACTGAGAGACCCTGCGATAAGGTTTATTGACCATTACTGTGGAAAATAAAACAGCAGTGTTTAAACGTGCAGCCAAGCTTCTCTGTTTTTAACCTGAGGAAAAGGTCCTCTGCAGCACAGCGGAAGAATGTATTTCTTCACCCATCTTTGAGTTTTCTTCTTTCTTGACGTTTGATTGCTCCTCTGCATGTGCATCGTGCTCTCTGTCTTTTTAATTATTTTTCTCGCTGTTCACTAAACGCAAGCTCTAACGGCTGCTGGATTCTCCTCTGTATGGTTGAAGGCAGGAGGTGTGCGGCGAGTGGCTGACAAGGCGTGCTCCGAGAACATAACTCTCCAAACATATGAGCAGCAGCACACATAATCTGTCAGGCTGTTCTGTGTGGGAGCACGAGGATGGTCTCAGCAATTTTAGGGATAAAGATAGTTTGATGCTACAGATTGTATGTGTGCATGTTTGTGTGTCTGCGGTGCATTTAATCTGTAATGTTTATTTCTTCTGACATGATTGGGTGTGTTTCCTACATGGCTGTGTACACATGCATGGCTGGCTGCCATGCTTGCGTGCCCTTGGCAGCCTCAAGTCAAACACCACCCCTTATAGCGCTTGTGAAGACCAAGAAAACATGCACAAGGCAATCGGAGCTGGCTTCACACAGCACTGTGGGAGCTCATTACTGTATTCTTTGGGCTGGAAAATGTCTGTCAGTATGGATTCATTAAAAGCCAACCTGCTGCAGCAGCTCCTGCTACTGCTGTAATGAGGGGTCCTTCACAATTTGGGCTCCGCAGTGGTTCAGATTGGACAGGTGAAATATCACGGGTAATCTGCGTTACAGATGGAAGATGTAGAGATGTAGTTTGGCTTTTTGTTGTGGTCATTATCACTACAACACTCATGTATGTTCAGCTCTTTACATTTAGCTGGTTTTAACCGTTCCGTAGTCTCTGTGCTTTCTAGTAGCTGCAGAATAACATGCATTTATTTGATTATACCTTTCTTATACCTGCTCAGGTTTATCATTTCTCCACACTGTAGTCTGCCCTTTAATTGAAGCATTGTATAGTAGCTTTTTCCTCACTGTTATTCATACAGGTGGACTGTTCTTATTTTGAGTCATTTTGCACGTGGGTATCTTGAGGAGTCTGCTTTCTTTGTCTTGAGTCTCTGTTGTTGGGGGAGGATGTAACGGCTGCTGCTTCTGAAGTCTGAAGTTTATTTTCTCTGTGCATGTTTGCTAAAAGCTTTCTGTTACAACTGCTCTTCTGTTTCTTTGCATGGATTTCCTCAGGACATTTGTCTTACTTTTGTTGTTTATGTACTGTATATCCATCACAGCAGAAATATTGCTCCATTTCTTGTTTGTTCTTGATCTGTGCACTTTCCCTCACCTAACGTTTTGTGTGTCTCACAGACTCGCACACCTCGCGTGACACGACTCAGCCCAACACAGCCAGCTCTTGCTGACCAGGCCAGTAGGGTATCCTTTGCGTCAGCTGAAAATCTGGAAACCATGTCTGAGCCCGACATCCCCATTGGCTTCAACCGGATGAACCGGCTTCGCCAGAGCCTGCCGCTGGCCCGCTCGTCCAGCCAGGCCAAGCTTCGGGCACCAGGTCAGTCTTCAAGAAAAGTCAGCACACTATGCTACACTGTGACCTGGAACCCTTCATGTTCTCTAATCAGAAAAATCAGTATTATTTAGATATTTTAGAGTTTAAAAAAATTCAACATTGTTGTTTTTTTGTTTGTTTTTAACCAACTCTAACAGCATGTATGTCTCTGTTCACCTCAAGTCAGTAGGATCAGTGTAGGGTTAGTGTGTCCACTGTCCACAAGAATACGCATAGTGTGAGTCTGTAGTAAAATGCAACTGCAGCCGTCTACTGCAGCAACATAACATACAAGGTCCTGCAAAGAGGGAGAGAGAAAATGACTCAGAGCCTAGATTTATATACTGGGAGCACTCGGCCTAGATGAAACCAGTAGACACTAATGAGCATCCTGTCAAAACAACAGCCAGGTGACAAAAGCCTGTCAGAGCGTGACTGAGCCTTGAGGTTGATATTTGTGGTTTGAAGTGTCTCAACAACTTTTGTGATCTGATATTTCACCGGGCCAAGTTTGAAATTATTCCAGACTATGATTTATGATCAAATACCTTTACTTTACAGATAAACATGATTACAAACAGAAAGGTGGTGTAACAGATACGTATAGACCATCTAGCTGGTGCTCATTTGCAGCCGTTCGGCTTGTAAGCCAAAGTTTAAACTGTCCATATACACGGAATAGAATCAGCACCAAACAAGTCAAATAACGCAAACTGTACTGTACATATATGTACAGCTCTGGAAAAAATGAAGAGACCACTGCATGCAAACTGTGATTGCAAATCAGGGTTATTCCACCAAATATAATATAATAATAAAACAAAAAATGTTAATTTTACTCAAACATATACCTTTAAATAGCAAAATCAGAGAAACTGATAATTTAGCAGTGGCCTCTTATTTTTTTCCAGAGCTGTACGTGTGTATGTTAGTGTATTAGTGGTTGCAGACTACAGATGTATTGATTGGGCAGTCCACCATATTTGTCTGCAGCCAGATTTTACTGTATGACGGTGCTAGCATGGCTGTAGAGTCTTAGTCTTGTTCAATAGTACAGCTTACCAACAAATATGAGAGACTCTGGGCACTGCAGGCTATCTTACCTGCAGAAGAGCCGCCTATAAATCCTTTCACAGCTTACATGTCGTCTTGCACATTGTGCCTGTAAGACGTCACGTTTTGCAGTCATCTGACATGACAGCCGCAGTACCAGCATTTGACATGACTTCCTGAGTCACGCTGATCCAGCCTCGTTTTTCATCACTCATATCTATTTACATCATTTCAGCCATTTTGAGATCTAGTAATGCTGTTTGTAAATCGTAGCCTCTCTGTCTTTACAGTGATGTTGTGACTTAATAACTCAGTAACATTTAGGGGTTTGAACTAGAGCCTCCTTCCTTACTGAGTTTATCCAAATCCACGGGTCAGCTTAAGTTAATGTGATCTCTTCACTCCAGCGCGTGAGCTTTGATTACTGGAGTAAAATCTGCTGACAGCATCCTGTTGATTGACAAGTTGAGTCAGTCACGCACTGAACCTGCCCATGCATCTGAAATATTAATGTTGTTTAATGTTTTTGACGAGCGGTAGTAAACAAGATGCATTGCATGCAACTGTCGTTCCTGCAGTGAGTGACTTATGTGAGTTGACTGAAGGCGTCAAGTGTTAATGTAGTAAACCTGGCACAGCCCCCTGAGTGTCAAGTGAAAGTCAGACTTTGCTCCGCTGCCTATAGGAACTCTGAATATAAACAGAGCTGTCTCATGTTTCCAAATGATCTGGCCAAGCTACCTGTCATGTTTGATTAATGGCTTTGGCAGCAAGCAAAATCATCTGCTTCCTAAAAGTACTTATCTACTGCAGCATATGGGGAGGAGGGTGATGCATTTGCAGGAGTGCGAAAAGGTGGGAGAAAAAAACAGCCTGTGATTTACTGTAATTGTTGGTGGAGCATGTGTCATGGGTCATTGCAGATTATAGCTAAATTCATCATGTAACCCAACAAAAAGCAAAAAATTAATTTGGTTAATGGGAAAGATTATTTACCAGCATGTGTCAAGTATCTCTGCTGTTTGAATTGTTGTATAATTAACCCTGTTCTTTAACACATCATATTGTTAATTTTACTTTTCTACACTTAATGACTTGACAAAGTGGTGAGACCTCACTTCACAGGTAAAGTGAGGATGATAATTATGTGTTGTTTCATTGGATTTCATTTGTTTGGGTGTGAGAAATATGACGGCAGAGAGATCAGTGAATGTTTCTAACTTTACTGAGGAGTATTACTGGTTAGCAGGATAATTTGTTTCTGTTAAGTCTCATGTTTTATTTTACACAATGATGCACAACTGTTTACGTTACTTTGTTGAGACAGTAGGTTGTAGAAGCCACCATTTGACTCTCATCCCAGTTTAATGTCTTCACTATGTTTCAGTCAGCTATTTCACGTCTTCCACAGTAAATCGTGCTGTTTTCAAGAATCAAAATCAGACATTTTTTTACTTTTCACTCTAAACCCATAAACGTCTAGTGTTTGAGATGTTTTATCCAGAGATTAACGGAGCTGAACCATGATGACAGTGGTAATGTGGGGGAACTGTGACGATGGTGGATGTGAATGTAGGTGTTTTCAGGTTTGTTTTATTTTGATTTGCTTACTATGTTCTACCAGCAGTTTCATTAGTTTCTTTATATTCTAATTGATTCATTTCCAGTATGTTTTAGTTTGTTATAGTTTTAGTATTTTTTGAGTGACAAATGTTAGCTATTCTCTCACCTAAATTAGCAAATTAGCACAAAAGCAAAATGCACAAGTAAGAATAGAATCTATGCCGTAGCTACTGTAGAAACTGAAGAATTATGGGACACTCATCATCATGAATGGAACAGTAGACAGAGCAAACATCGCCCTCTTCGAAAGAGACACAAATCAGTCATGTAATTTTGTCTTTTTTTTGCATGTTTTTGTCATTTTGTATCTTTTAACTGTGCTTTTCAACTCGGCATTTCATCCAGTGCCCAGAGACCCTCTGACCTCTGGGTCTGCTGGGCCTGTGTCCAGTAGACACATTAGATAATCCTTCCATTGTTCAAACTAAACTGACTTTAGATGAAAATTGTCTCTCTTCGCTCTTTATCTTCATTACCAACTCTGCACATCATTACCCCCCCATTGTTGTGGATCTCCCTCATTGCTCCTCCCCATCCATAAATGCAGGGATCTTGTTCCTCCAGCTTGGGGAGGAGACCCGCAGGGTGCACCTGACCCACGAGCTCACCAGTCTGGATACTCTGAGGGCTCTCATTGTGCACATGTTCCCCCAGAGGCTCACGATGGCCATGCTCAGGTACGCCTGTCTGCTGTAGATGTTTATCGATCTGTTTGGATGGTTTTTATTTCTGCAGGGCTGCAAAAACATAATCCAGTTTCAGTTATATTTCGTACAAAACCTTTGCATAATTTTTAGGGCACCGAATTGATACAGGGATAGTGGTGATCTGATTGAGGAGTACGGAGAAGTAAGGGGCCTGTGTAGCTCTTCAAACTGTTATTGTTAGCTTGTACTCACATTTTCACAGTTGGATCACGGAATGAAACGGCATTTTCATCAAGCTGTTCAATTATAGATTGTAACATTTGAGCTGAGGTTGAATATTACATTTCTGGTGAGTTCAGTATCTCTCTCATTATAAGCAGTATAAGACCATCCAGATGCCCTCACAGTTTATAAATGAATGGACATCACATGACTATTTATCACTCTTTTGTTCTTTGTTTGTTCTGATGACTATCGATGTTCAGGTCTCCCAGCACTGCTCTGCTGATTAAAGACGAGACCCGTAATGTCTTCTATGAGCTGGAGGACCCGCGGGATGTTCAGGACCGCTGCGTAATTAAGATTTACTGCAAAGAGCCCATCTATGGCACCTACCCAGGACATCACAACCCACACCTGGCAAACGGAGACCTGCGGGTAGGTGTTTGTCTCTGTATGTAACTGAGTCACTTTGTCTTTTGTGTGGGTGTTAATTCTTATTTTGGCGCCAGCAGACAACTGAGTCATGTACAAATGTCCAATCACAGATGAAAGTGAGAGATTGTACAGTATTCGTGACTTTTCATTCACATTAACATCAAATTATTGTGGTTCCAAGAAGAAGATCCATCTTCAGTCACAGTCACCTTTTCTATTATTACCAGTTAATTCTCTGTGCAGCTGGCTTCTCATAGATTAGGGAGTAAGACAAACACTTGTCTTTTTCTGGCAGTGTCAGACTAAATCATCCCACAAATAAAAGATTTTGTAATTGTCCTCTTTAAAATTGTTATATATTCACTCCCACGGCAGCATCCATCTCCCATGTAGCACTGATGTTATTTCTGTGTTTACAAACACTAGTTTCTTACATAATGTGTCTAAGTGTAAGTTATTCTCATCCACTCCCTCTCAGTGAGTCATGTGACCTTACTCCAGCTCTGCTGTTGTTGGACCAGTGCCAGTCCTTCACATCACTGGTGCTGATTAGGCTGGATGCCCAAAGACTGTAAAACAACATACACGCTTTTCTAAGATGACAGACTGTGGCCTGGTTCATCTGAGGACTGGGTCATGGTTGCAGACTTGGATTGTTGTAGAATATTTGGAAAAGAAAGTGTAGTAAATGGATTTACTGATTTTTAACCTGACAAGAAAAACTAACATCTCAAGTAAAAACGGCATCTCAGAAGCTCATGTGGTGTATGTACAGCATGTGGTGGAGGATGTGCAGCCACTATCAATCCCCGGCTTTCAGAAAGCTCACTAGCCACATTCAGACCAAGTTGATGCAGTCGATGCATGATGAGGCGAGTTGTTAGCTGGTTCACTGTAAGGTTTTAGGAGTAGGACACGAGTTCTTGTGCAGTTTGTATGTGACAGCACTGGAGTGGACTACATTATGTTCTTGAACAATGAAAAGTATGAGAAATGTCTTAGAGATGTTTTGGTAATAATTGGTGTGTTCTTTTGTAACTGGAGTATTTAACACCACAAAAAAGAATTTTACATAACATCATCTACATGATGGTGGTGACTCGTGTCGTTCAGCTATATGTAGTTATAGTTAGTCCAGCTGCTGGAAACACCTGCTCAGCTGGAACATGTGTGCTGGGGATACACAAATTGTGTCGCACCAACTTTAAGTTTAAGGACAATTATTGCAACTGGTAAAATGCATCTGTACTCAGAGCAGCAGTGGTGTACACAGTTTAACATTTTTTTTGTTGATAATGACATTGAAGCATGTTTAATTGAATTACAGCTTGTCCTGAACTTCAACATTAACTGAAGCTGCAGTTTTGCCCTCAGCTGCCTGACGCTTAGCTCCTGGCCTGTATTAACAAACAGTTGTTCTGCTCTTTTGCCTTAGCGTGAGCATTAGCTAGGAGAACAAACAGCTGCCAGATAACAACTTTCTGCTGTAATGACTCCACAGTGAGCACAGAAAGCCATGCAGATACCTTTTCGTCATATAAGAAAAGTGTTGCATGAGCTGAGCTGCGAACACATGTAACTCCATCTCATTAAACATTAGCATGAACACCTAGTGGTTCAGCCAGGTACTACATAAGAATTCAGGTACATGACAGGTACTGGACTACACCACACATTTTGTGCACCATCTATTAACATGTAAATTAACAGTGACTAATGATTAATCATCAAATAGACAGCCCTCAAATGGGGACAAGCAGATACTTTTAGTCTAAGTGGGTGCAGGTGTAAGCACCAGTGTTCTGAAATGTAAGAGCTTAAATGACGTCAAATGACGTCGTTTTTATCCACCCTTTACTACTTTATCTTAGTTGTACTCCCATTACCTGTAACATTCCTCCTTTTCATCAGCTTATTGATGAGACACGATGGGATTAATCTTAATTTATCAGTCAGCTGGCAAAAATAAATGTGGCATCAGCCTGATTAGCATGATCATTAACGCTTTATGCATTTGGATACAGCTGGAGCAAAATAAGCCCCTGCCAATAGACGGTGCCTAATGGTATTTGGTTTTGCAGTACAAGACCTTGCATTTTGTTGCCGTCTAATTACACTGTGATTATGGAAATGAGAAAGCAGTAATTTAGTGTTAGAGAATGCAGGTTTTATAGAATAAAATAAATTATAAACCTGATAAATTACATTACAGAGAAGTAGCTGTGCTATGCAGAAATTCATTGTGAAAATGTATCTGCATGTTAAATAGCTGAAATGAAGTGAGTGTTGACAGCAGGCCATTTTTGACACAGTTGCTGTTTTTGCTGCCATCAATCAAACACCCTTAAGCCTTTTGTTTACATGCCCGTGTATGTGATTGTTTTTCTGCCTGCTGGTGTGCATGATTCACAACTGCCTGCTGATGTTTTGGAGGTCAACTATCCTGTCTCTCCCATGGGATCAGTTGCAGCCTTCAGCTTGTGCACGGCTCTAAAATCTTCCTAGCATTTTACAACCTTATCAAACCAGAAGGCTTACCTTGAGTTTTATGTGTGTGTGGTACATTGGCTGCTTCTGCTGTTGTCAAGGTGAATGACTAGGACGTGTGTGAGTTCATTGAACCCAAGCCAGCAGAGCCAAGATTGCTCCCTGATTGCAGACCACAAAGGCATAACTAGGATTACTGAAGTCCATTGAAGCCTGCGAGTGGAGGACAGATCATGGTTAAGGATGAGATTGATTGGCAGATTTTCCACAGCGGGAGAACGGCATGCTTTGAAAGTTGCCAAGAGACTAACCTTTTGGCAGTTTACCTGAGAAAGATGTGTTTGACTTCAGGGGGTCTTGTAGGTGGAATGAAATGTCTGAATGTCCTCAGCGTGGTTGAAGGATGGTGTCGATACAAGGCTGTTGCTAAGATACAAGATAGAAGATGATGGCACTAGAGTCATTAGTCTGCAGTGAGGCTGTCCACGGGGTGTTATTGTAAGAGGCCTAAGGGTTATTATGTGGAAATATTGGTTTTTCAATTTGCATCGTCTCCAGGAGATGGCTTTGTGCGTCATGAGCAATTACAGTGTTGTCTTCTTTTGTGTTTCCTTGCTGTATCCATTATTCTCGACTGGTACCTTCCAACACAGGCATTTTGACTTGCACAGCACTATCCTGCAGCTCCCCCGCCTCATTTGCCTTTCTCTCTGGCATTTGGGATTGATGCCAAATGTTAGATAATGTCTTTGTGTTCCATCTATCAATAAGCTATGAAGTCCAACTTAAAATGCATTTTAAGGGCAAATTACAGTCTTTCCTGTCTATCTTGAAACTGCATCTAGGAGGACTGCACTGGGTTACTTTCTTTTCTTTCAACTCAGAATTTGTGGTTCCATCAGTCTTGGCAAGCTATCCTGGCCGTGGGGGAGAAAAGCAGGCCCTAATCATGATACTGCCACCACCGTGTTTCACAAATGGACTAAAGCTCTTATGTTGGAATTCAGTGTTTGTTTGTTGTTTTCACTAAAAACAAAAAGTTCTACTTTGGTCTCCATAGAC
>JAUBNQ010000011.1:17141216-17154992 GCA_032353495.1 Ctenopoma kingsleyae
AGAATGAAACGTCTCTACCTTAAAGAAAGAGGTTCTGTTGCTATGACTCAACTTTCAGACAACTTCACCTGGATGACTGAGAATCTTCACAGACATAAAGCTAAATGCGAGTTAAATGAAATGCAAAGACTTTGCACTACTTTATTGTTTTTTATGTGTATACTGTTGGAAACTGAAAGAGAAAAAACAACCACAAATAAGGCCATTGTTTCATCTTGTGTCTACTGAGGCTCATATATAATTTTGTGTCTATTTTTTTTTTTCTCTTTGTGGTCATTTTGTGTTGTGTATTTTTGCTGGTGTTTTATTTTTCATTTCTGTTTGTGATTAACAGTCACGTCATACAGAGGCTCTGGCTCAGGGACCCTCAACCTATTCAATAATCCATCCACAATTGTATGTATTAAATAAATAGTTATAGTTAATAAAATACATTTTGGTAAACATTGGCTTTCTTGCAAGATGATTAATTACATGCATGCCAGCTCATATACAGTCAGCAGCTGGTTAGCATAGCCTAGCTCTGTTTAAAGCTAATAAAATTCAAAACTGTTGCTGTTTTTATGCTGGATTTAGATTATTCAAACAGCAAATAACACATCAGTTCAGGCTTTTCTCAGCTATCTCTATTCTGTACGCTATGTTAAGCTACTGTCTGCTGGCTGTAGCTTCATATTTACCATACACACATCCTTATAAAATAACTGGCATCAGCAGATACTTGACACGTACAGTATGTGGTTATTAAGTAGGTCATTTCAAAACCATAACAACCTCCACACAGTCATACAGTGTGACAGCATCACTGGGCTTATCATTCACTGACACTGGCCAGTCGGTGTTCCAGTTTATCATACAGGTGTTGGATGGGGCTGAGGTCAGAGCTCTTTGCAGATGAGCCATGTTCTTCCACACCAAACTGGAAGAGGCATTTGTTGTGGAGCTGGTTTAGTGCAGGGCGGCACACAGGAACACACTGAAAATACAGGAAGAAATATGAACTCCATTTCCAGGAAAGTTAGAACCTTTCCTAAAAAACACAATTAATTTGATTTTTAACTTTATTTATCTGACAACAAAAAGTATAAACAACAAGATTTTCTAACAAGATTTACACCTAATATTAGGTGGTTAATTAGTAACATATGATGTGATAAAACAAAAAAGCATAGATGACTCAGTCCTTGCCAAACTTCAGTAGAAAGCTGTCAATTAGTTCAAAAAGAAAATTTGTCAATGCAGAGAATTAAGGTATTTCAGCAATTAGTTTCTAACAATGTGAAAATCTCAGTGAAAACCTTGATGTGTGCTGCTGTAGACCACCGTTGCTGCAACCAGAAATGCAACCTGAAACACTTTCTGTGGTCCACATTTCAGCTTGTACGTAGGAAAAAACAGAAGTCGTGCTCTACAAAAAAGACCATTCAGCAGGAGGTGCAAAGCATTATTCTAATATTTTCTCACCACAATATACTTTTTACACTCTAAACAGGCTGATTGCAGTAAATCACCTCAGTGAGATACCTGCTATAAAATGTATGATATTGTAAAAAGCTATTTTGAGTAACATAAGTTAATATGTTGTGTGTTATGTACTGTATGTGTATAGTGTTGATATCACTGTATAATGTACAGTAGCATGTATACGGAGGCTGATACTATCTGCACAGAAATTCCAATTTTGTAGAACACAGTATGACAATGTCTATAGTATTCGTTGAAAAAAGTGTAGTATACTTTATGTCTGAGTTTTATTACCATGTGGTTTCTTATTTTGGCTAAGGCAGCAAATAACTTACGTATTTTTGCAGCCATCTGATTGAGACATACAACACCACAAGCAGTATGCATGGTGAGTGTATACAGTCTATATGCTGTGTGTATCTGCTGTGGTTTCTGACAGCACTGTGTGGGCGTGTGTGCTACCTTTGTTAGGACCATTGCATGGAGAATTAAAAACACTGTCCTGTTCTGCTCGGGGGGTTAAAACTTAATTTAAAGATTAACATTGTTTAAATTAAAGGTAGTCACAATGATCCATAATCTACTGTGATTAAAACGCCCTGTGATATTGTTGGTTCCTGCCGTGTCATAAAAATAGTTGAAGATAAGAAGGAGCTGAGAATCATTAGCACAGAGTATCGGTGACACCACCTCTGCTTTTCCATTGTATGCACTGGAGTGGGTCATACACACACACACAGACACACACACTGATAATTTGCCTGAAGCAGGTCAGCTAAAAGTAAAACCACTATTTCCCAACTTCACACCTACACCACCCAACACCACACACAGGATCCACACATCCTATTTCTGACCAACCACGTATGTATTTATTGCACCTGGGTGTGCAAAGACCAAACTCTGTAGCGAACACAGTAATGCAGATTCAACCCTTAAGAGAAATTTCCACTGGAAAATATATGTTTTAATGTATGATGATTTATCTGTTTGCGGTACCTCAGCAGATAGGCTCACATTAACATTAAAGGACTGATAACACACATACATTTAAAGCTGTTCTCTGCAACACTCTGTGGACATGCTGGATGTCAGTCAGGCCCAGTGCAAAGGTAATTTATATGTAAGCATTTGTGAATGAATACAGTTCAGATTTTGGTTTAAAACTCTATTTTGTTGCACAAACAGGAGATGCTGTTAAAGCAATCTATACATTTCCTTTCTCACGCTTATCAGTAGCAGCCTGTTTGTTTAGAGCAGATCTCTGCAGCTTCTCAGGCGTGATTTCCCCTTGGGGCAGAGAAAGAGCATTGTTTGTCTTGTTCTGCAGCCTCAGTTGCATAGATTGTTGTTGCTGTAAGTCCTCCTGATTGCGACATGTTTTGCTTTTTACTGTATCACAAACACACAATTAAATATAACAAGCATTTGGCAGCAAGTGCATATGGACTTCCTTTAATAAATAAATTGAAATCACAGTGATCCTGGAGATAAATCTGTGTCCAGTGAGATTCTTTACATATGAATCATTCATGCTAATGGTGGTAGGTTTTCCACAGGATGTTGAACAGTCACAGTGGTATTAATGAGTGAAACCTAATAATACTGTATGGAGAGAGGAGTGTCAACATATATTTGTCCATATTGTGTACATTAACTCAGTGCAGTGTTACATATTCAACATTTGAAAAGCTTAAAAACCCTTTTTTTATACATTTTCAAATGACCTATAAATTGTTTTGTTGAACAATTACCAAATCATCACCTGCATTGTTGTCCTTTGCTTATCGCATTATTGCACCATCTTGTGGAGAAATCAAGACTCACACACCTTCACCAGAATTAAATTTAAGAAAACACCTTAAATCACACTCTACCTTCAGTCCATGTGGTGAGTTTTTAGTCGCTACAGCTGTGTCTCGCTTTTCTTCAAAAACATGGTAATTTCTATGTGTGTCCAAACTTGTGACTGGTAGTGTACATATTAACATAACATTTATAATGCTTAACATGTGACAGAATACTTCTACATCACCGTAAATCTACTCTTACATACTACATCGGGGTACTTTTTCCACTCCAAATCTGCATCAAAGTGAACTGTGTCAAAGGACACGCTGCCACCTACTGGTTCAAATTAGGTAAAAGGAACCACAGTGCGGCCTGGATGCGAAACAGTATTTTTCCTTTTTTATTTAAGGGAAATATTTTTATATTTGTTCAAACTTTTATTGAGAAATAAGTCATTAATTACATAAATAGGAAACTCAGTGTGTTGTTTAACATACAGTCGTGCCCTAAGTGACTATTGTTTTGTGAAAGATAAGGTAACATCAAATGGAACTGACCATTATTAGTGTTGGAAGTAAAGCAGCAGGGGGTGAGAGGGCTATAAAAGAGCTGTGGATTCACATAGATTGTTAATCAGTTGTGGTGAATCTTCCGCAGAGCAGCACTCTGAGTTGTTAGAGACAGCTGAAGTTCTTATTCCTGCAGGATATGTCACAGACAACACACTGAGGACATTACCCGAGGTAAGCCCTGAGGGGAGGAAAAATTTCACTCCACTACATTAACTAAATACTCTACAGTATAATAATAGGATTTTATTGATTCCTGGTGTGGAATTCACTAACAGTAGGCATCAGTATGAATTGAAATTGTAATTTTTGGATTGAACATATAGACTTTGATCATCTAAACAGCTTAATGAAGTTATTATATGAGCTTCATCGTTACAGCTGCAACATTAAAGTGATGAACACATTAATGTGTTGATAATTATAATCCAATAACATCATATTCAGTCATTAATGCACAATGCACTAATGATTTAGTAAATGATTAGAAGAAGAAAACTAAAAGTAGAGTCATGTTATTAGTGAAAATATTATCAAAGGTAAGAGTATTGAGTTTGCAGAGTGCAATGGTTAGAGATACTCTAGATATTCTACACAAGTAAATGTGTCATTATCTCAGTCCAGCAATAAAAAAGAGTAGAAAGAAGCATAAACATATCCAAATATACTTAAAATATCAAAAGCAGAAGTACTTATTTTTACAGAGTGGCCCGTTTCAGATCAGGAGATATACTGTGTGTAATATTTCTCACTTAACTGTTGTGTAATAGAATTAGTAAGTAATTAAAAGGGGAATACTGTGATAAACTAAAGTATGTTGCTACTTTCCACTATTGGTACTAGACTAGACCGAACTAGAAGTAATTTGTAGGAATTATGTTATACAAGTACATTTTCCCTCAGAATGAATCAAACAGTTCAGTATCAAGAAAAATGTATTTCGTTAGCGAGATATTGTGATATGCTTTGATGAGCCATAACAGGAAAACCACACCAACTCTCCGTCTGTGAGGTTCACAAGATTTTAAAATTTTTGTGATCTTGTTTGATGTTGAGAAAACAAAACTCAGTCTGTGTCTGAGGACGTGTGACGAGTAGGAAATTTATGTTTTCTAAAATATCTTGAGCTCTGATGAACAAAACCCGTCACACGTGTGGTACAAATAACTCACGCACAATTTTTACTGCTCTGTGAGTATTTGTTTTTATTTTGTGTTTAGCAGCAGTTCGTTCCTGGCGTTAGGAGGATTTTAGAAGAAGAGAACAAGCTCAAGCTCTGTAAAATGATCGGTCAGCAGTGGCTCCCCTGGATTAATAACCCAGCACCGGGCTCATCGATGTCAGTGACTTCAGCCAAGCAGGAACAGAAAAAATGTGAGTAGTACAATACTTTATTGACATTTTAGTATTTAAACATTGAATAAATACTTTATAACACACTATAATGTAGTTGTAAACATATGGAAGATGTTTTAATATTAATATAGAATAAACGTTATAAAAGTTCGGACTCAGAACTACTGTCCCTTAATAAACACAAAATGTTATTACAGTTTATTACATTATTAATTACTATAAAACATGTATTAAATGCTTACAAGTGCCCTAAAATGGGTATTTAAAATAAAGCATAACTAACTGGATTGTAATGAAATTACAAATTGATCTTAATATGTTGATGAAAAATCTCTCAGCTCAGCTAAACTCATCTGATTGAGTCTGTCATCTACATATTTAGGGGATTCGTAGCAATAATGTCCTGAAACCCCAATTATTGATTGCAAATGAGAATATTTCATCTATAAAAATCTGTTTATTTCATGGATTCTCTAGAAACGAGCAGAAGTGCATTCAAAGGAGAAAGAATAAGGCATTAAATTAGATTTTAGAAAATACCAAAGTCTATTAAAGTCCATTTACTTTGTAAAAAGTTATTATTTTAACTATTTTTAGGACAGTAACATTTTAAATGACAAAACTGATTTGAAAATAGAAAGATTTCTGCAGTTAATTGTCTGTAAATACAAAAAATGAACATCTAGTTACTACATGTGATAATACTTTTGCAAAAGAGTACCATAACACAGCAGAAACCCCAACCACTCTAAAATGTAAATGCATGAATACTATTACTACAACTACTGCTGATAATATTAATCTGCTGTTTTTATCTTCAGGTTGCCTCAGTGGCAGAAAAATCGTGACCTGTCGCCACCTCTGTCCACTGATTTTTCTCTCAGCGCTCTGTTTGCTGCTGCTCGTGTCCTGTGCAGCACTTTCTGTCCTGTGTGAGTAAAAGTTATTAATGTGAAAGAAATATGTTGATTTTCTCTTTGTCCAAGAGCAAGTGTGGGAGGGTCAGTACTCTCATTTGCAATAACAATGGAACTTTTCTATTCATAAGACTAAAAGACAGTGTTAAACTTTTCCAGCTTTTTGTTTTTCAGATAACAATGAGTCAGACAGAAGGCCAGGATGGAAAAGTCTCCCTGATTACCAGAACATGAGTGCCAGCTACCTCACTCTGACTAAATCAAACACTGACCTGAAAAAAGAAAATGAAATCTTAAAGAAGCTCAGAGCTGGGCTCGATGAAGAGACCACGCTCCTCAACAAGACTTCAGCTGATCTCACTTCTGTTAATCTTGCACTGACATCAGATAACAGCGCATTAATGGAGAAGATTGTGAATCTGACTTCTAGAAACTTACGGCTGATGCAAGAACATGAAAAGCTGGTCCAATACACATCTGAACAGGAGGAACAGAAACTGAACATGTCACAAACTATCGATTATCTCATCAGCTCCAACTCTCAGCGAGAGGAGGAGAAACAACGACTGTCTGAGGCGAACGGCCTTCTGAGGGACGAGCTGTTTCAGCTAAAGCAGACGAATCAGGAACTTGTGGGAATCAACAACGGCTTTCAAGATCTGAGCGAGAAGGTGGCAGAACTTCTAGGAGAAAAGCAGAATCTGAGCACGATGCTGGTGAAAGAGAGGGAAGAATCAGCGGAGCAGAAGAAGAGCAGCAAAGACGAAATGGAGCAGGTGGTGGCTGACGTGCAGTTAATGAATGAGGCCTATTACTCTTTAGATCTCTACTGCCCTGTGGTTAACCAGAAGACAAGAGGTACAGTAAAGACAAGTCACAAATATATAGATTTATTTATAAAAACGTCTATGTAATGATGAACACTTTAGTTTTTAGCAAACACCACTCTAACAGGAATATTTGTGAATATATTCACAAATATTTATTTATGAATACATTTTAGGTGATTTAGTGAGTGACCCAAGAGGTTGAAATTTTGCATTGAAATAAAAATATTTTCTCCGTAGAGCGGATTTGCAAAAAATGTGACAACAGCTGGAAACAGTTTCAGATGAAGTGCTACTACTTCTCCTCTCGAATGCTGTCCTGGAGCTCTAGCAGAGCCTGGTGCCAGACACAAGGGGGCGACCTGCTCATCATTAACAGCGAAGAAGAACAAGTAAGGGGAATATGTGACAACTGCCTGCTAAACAATAAGTAGAGAATTTATTTAAATGTGTAACCCTGAAACCAGCTTTTCCCTTTTTAGAGGTTTATTTTTGGTGCCAGCCAGACTCAGGAGCAGAGCAGCACCAGGCTGTGGATCGGTTTGACTGATGAAGAGGAGGAAGGTGACTGGCGCTGGGTGGACGGCAGCAAAGTTTCTTCAGATGTACAGTAAGACAAAACACAGTCCAATAGTCCAGTCGACTAAAGATCCAGTCACCCAAAGTCCTCCCTAAGCAAACCCATTCTCACCCTGCAGCACCACATAATGATGCTTCCCACTTGGCTTTTCAATACCGATACTAAAAGGTACCACTTTAGAACACACAGCGGTGTTAACCATTCCAGAAAACAGTTATTTAATATTTCAACTTAATCTAACCCGGAGATTTTTGTGTACAACCTTAACTCAGATGTAATTGTGTATAAGTCAGTGAAACTGTGATATTTCCACCCTGTGACTGATTGTTTTGACGAGAGGTCTGACAGGCAGCTGCTGTCATCCCCATGGCATCAAGGAGTGATGCAAATACAGCGTGTCAAATACTGACGCCAAAGGTCAATGAACCGTCAGCATCAGCACTGAGTTGCAAAATGGGAAACATTCTTGTCTTCATTCCTCATTTTCAGTAAATGATCCATAGTCTCAAAAATATCTACTGTATGTAAAGTTCAAACAGTTGTTGTGGAAAAAACAGAGGAAGTATGACTGAGTCCTCATTTAAAAGTACTACATGTGCTTAGCACTGAAGTGATACTGTGATATAAGAGAGCACTTGCACATTTTCTGCTGGTTACACTATTAAATACTTCAACACATTTTGTGAGGGATTGTAACACCAAAGATAAAAATGGCAACTTTCTATACTAATACTGAAACTCATGTTTCAGGTACTGGCTGAGCAGAGCAGGAACTGGGACTGAGCCTGACAACTGGAAGCTGGACAACCCATTAGGAGAGGACTGTGGACACGTCGATACGAGTGAAAACAGCCTGAAATGCTGGATGGACGGCTCCTGTAAGATGCCTTATAGATGGATCTGTGAAAAGAACATTTAGGTCACACGAGAGCATTTTTATTTCTCATTTTATATAATAAATAAATGCATTTATTATACATACCATATATGTTTCCTTTCAAAATACACTAGCATCCAGTCTTCAGTCATGCTGTATATTTCATTGCTTTATTGCAGGAAATAAAAAAATATGTGCAAAGCAAGTACTCTTTTCTTACTTTTTTATTTTCATAAAGTACTAATTTGATTTGACTTTTCTCTATTCAAGTGATAATACACAACTTAAGGTTGCAGAAATTATTTTGAAATGTTGATTGACAAAAAAAATACAGGGAAATGTGGCAGATAATTATTTTCTACTAGTACTAATAGTTCAAGTATAAGAAATCAAATTATCCACTTACATTTGTAAATTTAAACAACATGATCTAATCATGTCATTTGAAAATATCAAGTATTCTTGAGTGTTGTCACATTGTTCTTTTAGCATATAGGCTGCATCAAGTACAGGTAAAGCAGGTGATTTTCTATTTTCTTGTTTTCATTTTCATTTTTAAAAAAGGCTCAGAAATGACCTGAAACAGATGGCAATTGTCATTTTTAGAGAACATTGTTCATACAAGAGTAAACTGTGCATTTGTGGACAGTGCAGTGGTGGGTTAATCCACATTTGGTGCTGTAGTGAATATTTAGTGCAACAGAACGGCGAATGTGGGACTGATTCAAAACAAAATTTTCACAGCAGTGAAGGAACATGTCATCCAATCCAAGAGTCTCGTTCATTGGTGTGTTTCTAATAGTTTTTGGACAATTGTTGTTTTTCTATTCAATGTGTTTGTTGACAAAAAATAGAATATCACAGCTTAATCGTTTCGGATAACTTAAACTAAACTACTCCTGTTTGGGTTTTCTCCTCCTGCACAATCGACAGCACAGAAATCGTATTGATCCAACTACAACAGCTGTCAACATCAACAAGACTGCGAACAAGAAGCATATAACATCCACAGAATAGTAGGCGTACCAGCGCATCTTATAAGACTCAGTCCGTAAATGTGAAGCTCCTTTGTTTCTCATAACAAACTCAGTCCAGTAAACTGCTGTGTCCAGAGGATGCATCGGCTTATCCCGATGGAGGCCTGAAAGACGTTTCATGTTATTTCTGTAAGAAGGATTGTGAAGAACTTGTTGTATTGCTTCCAAAAAGTTCTGTTGGGTGATTTTGGTCGCATCCACCGTCTTAGCAGCTCCGCGTGCTTCCATTCGCAAAATGTTCTCAAACTGATCAAACAGAAGAGGTATGCCTATTATCGGTACTCCATGGTAAATGGACTCGTAGATACCATTAGTACCACCATGAGCCACAAAGGCTTTGATCTTTGGGTGACCCAAAAGATCGTTCTGGGGCATCCATTTGACCAGTAGAGTGTTGTTGCCCAGATTGTTGGGTCGCTCTCCAACATGTCTCCATATGACCTTTTGAGGGAGTTGGGCGAAGGCAGCAGCAATTTCTGAAGTGATGTCCAGAGGTAAGCCTTTGACCAGTGTACCTAGAGACATCAGGATAAATCCATGCTCCCCCGAACTTTGAACAAACTCCTCTAACTCTGATGATAAAGGCTCAGAAGGCTTGCACTGAAAACCACCAATGTAAACTATATTTGGCATGGTGGGCCTGGGGAACTCAAAGACAAAGTCTACCCTCATGAGCCAGATGTCTGCCCCTTGTAGTAGGTGATAAAAATTCACATCCGGACCAAAGTACCTCTCCACCAATTTATCATAGTGTGGGCACACTATGAACCTGTCGATGCATGTGTTGAGGACATAGTGCACTAGGTTCTTAACTCTTTGCACAAATGTCATCTTATCTGATGCAGCATATCCAGAGGTTGGAACATAGGATGTTGGGGATGGAGCTACCACAAAATGCCCTTCTCCACTGGTGATCCATCTCACATTAAAAATAGTTGGCAGTTTAAGTTCATGGGCAACCACAACACCTACAGGCAATCCTGGGTCCAGAAGTACCACATCAAAGTTGGTATCACGAATACTCTGCATTAGAGTTTTGTTCTCAAACATTTCTACCCCCAGCAGGCTGGCCTGTTGGTGAATTTTTGACAGCATGCCAAGCATCTCCCAGTAGAAGTTCATAAAGCCAATTAGAGATGCCCCTTCTTTCTGGATCGCCAGCATCTTCACGAGGAAGGTTACAAAGAAGTCCTGCTCCTCTATAACGATGGCTTCTGGCAGGGTTACAGTGATAGAGCGGTAATGTGGCGCATTTTCTTTTATGTACCAGCTAGTGGCTGTGCGAACCACGGTAATCTCGTGGCCCCTGGCATGGAGGTTCTGGATCAGCAGGTTCATATTGACCCAGTGGCTGCCATCCACTGGGAATACCAGGATCTTTCCACCTTGGACACCGGAAGTCATCAGCAGAGACACACTCACCACCAGAGGCAGAAGCGAAAGTCCTGATACTCTTCCCATGGTTTAACGCTGAGGAAAGGAACCAAAGATACAAGTTTAATCTGACAAACTGTAAAGTTTGTAGCAATCACCAAAATATTCAGTTTTTAAGCCTTGTGTGTGGTGGAGGTGCAGTGGAGGACTTTGAATCATGGCATTTGTCTATCTAAGAGCTTTACCCTGCATGGACTTTAACTGCAGTACAGTCAAATAATCAAAGGTTTAAATTAACAAGCAAGTGCTTTAACAATCAAAAATCAAAATTCGGTTTGCAAAACAAAACGTAAAGTATTTGCTAATTCAAGGAAACGTTGCTTTTCTTGCTCTGACATTACTGTAATTATTTTGGAGTTTGTTGGACAAAATAAGACATTTGAGGACGGCAGCTTTGCCCCCATCACCCCTCCGGTGTCTCAGAGAGGGAGTTTGTCATCATTTTCTGATGTTTGTGGACCTAAAGTTGAATTGATATATAGTGAAAATAATTGATAATAAAATATTTCTTTTAACAATGCAATACTATAAAAAAGTTCTGTTCATACTTAAAGCCAGTCTAACTAAAAAAAATTCTGTGTCTTAATTTTACTAAAACTAAATTTTTCATAGGATTGGTAGAAGAAACTTAGTGCATGTACTCAAAAGAAAAAACAGAAATGTAGCATTAACAGGTCAAAGTCCAGCGAATGCATGTGCTGAGTAAAGCCTGGTTTTACTGTGATCTCAGAGACTTACGATAACAAGATACAATCGCTGAGCAGAGTTCCCATTCATCACATAACAACAGAAGAAACATGCCCCCAAGTGTCAGATTTCTGTCCTTTATGGTTTTTGTTGAGAAACCTGAAAGAGGAATGTAAGACCAGGCACTTCTGACTGCAGATCGACCACTTCCAAGAATCTAAAACATTTTAAAAACTACTTTCATTTGTGCCCTGTACAAGTTGGTGTCAGCAAAACAACATAATAAGAATGCTGAGCTGGTCAATGTATTGTAGAAAAGAGGAAATGTTGTGACCTACCTTAAAATCCTGTAACACTGGAGAAATATGTAACGCTGGAGAAATCCTGTAAGACTCTCTGGACCAGTGAAGCTCAGCGTCTGCAGGGAAAGCAGCCCAAACTCCAAACCCGATTACTGCATTACATAAGGAAAAGAAGTGTTGGGGGAAGGGGCAAAACAAACAGACTTCATGTCTCTTTTTGCAGGGGAGGAGGGATAAAGTGTAAGTCCTGCCCTCACTCTGTGCTACACACATACAAGAATGCACAGGGACACAAACATGCATGAAAAGACAAGCTGGACTTCTGTGTCCTGCACAACGAGCTTATTCAGCCAAAATCATTCCACTGACAGGAAGACTTCTTTGTACTTCAAGTAGTTTGTCTGTGTTCTTGTTTCTTAATGTCAGACCATTAAAGAAATGTTGGAACTGTTAAGAAAATGTCCATTCAAAAACTGAACCTTGCATTAGTTGGAGTTTCTTGCTGAGGTAGTACATACACTACTGCAAATACAAACAGTATTATACAAAAAGTATTTCACTACACCTTAATGTACTGCGTAGGTGCTCTAAATGGACTTTAAGTATATAAAAGTACAAGTACTCCAGCCACTAACAAAAACAGCAGCTGCCATGTCACATAAAGTGAAAACATTTTCTTTGCTATCGCTGTGTTTCTGGGGTTCAGCGTAAAAATAAAAGCCTGCTGTTTATTTGGACTGACTCCCCGGTGTTTGACTGATCCAGCCTGTTGACTTTTTCTGATCTCTGCCTCTTGTTATCAGCTCAGAAGTTGGATTCTGAATATCTGGTTTCTGACATTGAGCACGGCTTTGGATTTCTGGCCCTGCGACACTCTCTCCTCTGCCGATTGCCCAGTGACTTCTGACCTCTGCTTGGATTGTGGATTCAGATTTTCTGGCTCTGACTGTTTGGACGATTGTGTAGTTTTGGACTGTGGACTGTATTATGAGTCACTGAAGAGAATTTATCTCATGACCTGAACCCACCACCCTGTGCTGTGTTTTCATGTGCTTGCGTTGTCACTAACCACCTGTTGTCTCCACCCATCTCAACACCCAACCACAGCCAACCCAACCAGACTCTCCAGACTCTTGACCCTTCTTAAAGTCTTAAACCTTTTTCTTAGTGGAGTACTTTTACTTTTGTACTTTAAGTAAGATTGTGGGCATGTACTTTAGTACTTTTTACTTGAGTAGAAAAATTAAAAGGTACTTCTACTTGTAGTTGAGTATTTTTCTAGGCAAATACTTGCACTTTTACTTGAGTATTGAGTTTGTGTACTTTAAACACCTCTGCACTGTTGGTGGAGAGCAGCTTTTTAAAACTTTTTATTAACAATTGAAACACAATACAATACAAACTCTTGCAGAGGATAAAACAGTAAATCAACATTCAAAAAAGTATAAATAACAGCAAAGGTACGAGGGGGGATAGATAAACTTCACAGTATTAAAAATGTGCAAAATAACAACTAGGGAGCCAAAAGACACAGGAGTATATGGTATTTACCTAAGAGAATGACAATGTTAACCATATCAGAGACAGATGGATGTAAGTTATAGAGGGTAACATGAGATAAATCAAACTGTGGGATATCATTGATCTTGAGTGATAACCATCTGTGTATTCCTAACCAAAAATTAGCTGATACAGGACATGAAAAAAACAGGTGTTGCGACGTTTCACAGGCCGAATCACAAAAAGAACACGGGTCCACCTCAAATATAAATCTTCTCTTTAGAAATTCTGCCACCGGGTATATATTATTAATTATCTTGAAATGTGTTTCTAGTGGAGAGCAGCTGCAATTCCTAGCTCCATATATAGTAAGTATACCTGTGCTGAACATCATTAAAGAGCTTTTCGTGCACAAATACAATTTGTGTCACTTAA
>JAUBNQ010000011.1:17179337-17190130 GCA_032353495.1 Ctenopoma kingsleyae
CGCAAATCGATAGCAGCTCACTGATGCCTGCAAATCATATACAGCATCCTGGGAATCAGATATCTCTCTCCTCTTGTCATAAGTGGACTGGTCACTAACCGTGAAGAGTTTTAGTTAAGAAAATAACGGAACAAGACTAGACAAACTAGGATGGCATGTCTGGTACTGTGAACAATCTAAAGAGGAAGATTGGTGAAGATTCTGTCATTCAGGTCAAATGTGCAGAACTTCAGAATAAGATGCAACTTAACGCCAACATTAAGTGTTAGCTCATGTGCCGTTAAGACTATCGCAGTGTATATGTTAATAAAGTAATGTACCTTTGCCTCCTACAGGCCAACATCGTCTGCACTTTCCTGTGTGACTTTCATGAATGAATATAGTGTTATCTTAACACTAGTTGAAGTCTTTAACAGAGGAACTTGAGTACTTCCCAGTCTGATTAAAGAAAAGAAAAGAGAGGAAACCAAACCTCACATCTTTCTTCCCAATGACTCAAACACCTGAAGTCCACAAACCTGAGATCTCTAGTCTTAGTTAAATTTGCTGAACGTGTGGTTCTGGACTATGCATGTCCATGACCTGGTGATTTAGCGCCACCCTGAGGTTTATTTGTGTCGCTCTGACTGAAATATCTCAACAATTACTGGCTGGATTAACATGGAATGTGGAACATATGTTCCCATCTGCAGAGATTGTGATGATTATTTAATTTTCCGCCTGGTGCCATCTTCATCCGGTGATTAGATTTATGATTAAATCCCTGTAAAACTAATTCCCATACATCGAATTCAGTTCAGCTTTATTTATATAGCACCAAATCATAACATAAGTCATCTCAAGGCACTTTACAGTAAGGTTTAAGACCTTACACAGAATCTAAATATATACAGAATATACTCATCTATACACGTGTTTAGTGCTAGTTAGCATTCATTAGCATACTAACACAGTAATCTAGCATGGTGAAAATGGTAAACTTTATACCAAGTCCTCTATTCACAAGGCTGACAATGGCAGAATAACTAGATAATCACTCTAACTGTAAATTAGAGTGATTTCAGACATGCACCATGTTCAGAATCTGAAAACTCAGATACTTAGTCTGCAGCTATTTACACGAGTGAATAAAGTCTAATTATCACACAGCCAGGAAGCCTGAAGAATACGTAATGAAGCTGACTTGGTTTTGTGTTTGGGTGTCTTAGAAATTCCTGTTCTTTGTACTGAAGAGTAGTGACGTGTTGGAGATGCTGGTTCCCATCCTCTTCTACCTGAACGATGCCAGAGCAGATCAGTGTGAGTTGCACCGTGTGTGTGTGTGTGTGAGAGAGAGAGAGAGACTAAAATTCAACCATAACCTCACTGCAAACTTTAAATGTCTTTTTGCAGCTCGTGTGGGTCTCATGCACATCGGCGTCTTCATCCTCCTGATGTTAAGCGGAGAGAGAAACTTTGGTGTTCGTCTGAACAAGCCGTACACTCTCCGTGTCCCCATGGACATTCCTGTTTTCACAGGAACCCACGCAGACCTGCTTATTGTGGTGAGGTCATAAAGCTCTCTAGCTCTCTTGTCAGCAGGCAGACTAGTCAAACATTAATGCAGTAACCTACTAGTTAAATACAAGCATCACCATTCTAGTCTTGAGTAGCTGGATCTATTATTCAAATTTCCTCAATGCACAGCTTCACTCAAAAGTCTCTGCCTTTTTATAAAATGTCCACCACATAATGGACATTTTGGACACTGGAGATAAACCCTTCTGAGATATCAGCTGAGCTCTGATGCAGTGATATTTTCAGTGAATTATTACAGAACAGCAGCATCACTCCAATTATTTCCTTTTACTTTCTCATGTTTAGATCTTCCACAAAATCATCACCAGTGGACACCAGCGTCTCCAGCCCCTTTTTGACTGCCTTCTCACGATAATAGTGAACAGTGAGTATGCCAGATGAAATGCCGCCCCCTGGTAGCTGACTAGGAAAACTGTTAGGTTTGCTGATCTGCACCTTAATTTCTACTGTGACTTTTTCACTTTTGATCTAATCCTCTCCACAGTTTCACCTTACCTGAAGAGCCTGTCCATGGTGTCTGCCAACAAGCTGCTCCACCTCTTGGAGGCATTTTCCACACCGTGGTTCCTCTTTTCCACCCCCCAAAACCACCACCTGGTCTTCTTCCTACTAGAGGTCTTCAACAACATTATCCAGTATCAGTTTGATGGTGAGAACATGCAAATCCACATATAGTATTAACCTGGAACTTATCGTTATGGTACCGGTCTCCACCAACTACAGTCCTGAATCTCCCTCACAGGTAACTGCAACCTGATTTACGCCATCATCCGTAAGCGAAATGTCTTCCACCATTTGGCCAACCTGCCGTCTGACACAGCGTCTATTCAGAAGGCCCAGCAGAAGAAGAAGAAGTCTGGGATTTCCAGGACCAGCTCTATAGAGAATGAGTCCATGGAGGGCTCCAGACCGGCTGCACCTGCTGAGCCCGGCACGCTGAAAACCAGTTTAGAGGCCACTCCAGGTGTGACGTTTGACTGTAAAAGATCCCTTAAAGTTTTAATGAAAACTTTTATGTTTAGCATCATAAACACAAATGCTCACAGCGGCGTAGGTTCTGCGTAGATTCATGTCCTTTTCTGGTCCTTTTTTTTTTTAACTCTCCAAATATGCTCTATACGCCTTTGTTGATTGTAGTCAAAGAGTTCTATCTTACTTCATCACTCCACAGGACTTGTAGTCCTGAAGTTGAATTTATGGTGAGGATGTGGGTATGGCTTTTCTTCCTTGTTTGTGCAGTGACACACAGCCCCACCACTTCTAAGCTGAATTTTCCTGCAGATTTTTTGCAGTCAAACAGAGGATTTGCTTTGCACAGTTCCCCTCACCTACTACTACTGTATCTGTTAATTACATTTCGCACTGTGGAAGCTGCAAGCTGAAAACGTTTTGCTATCTTCCTGTAGCCTCCACCTACACAAAACATTTGACACACAGTAAAACGTGTCATGTGTTCTTGTGTCCCTCAGGAATCGATAAGATAACGGAGAAATCCCAGGTGAGTGAGGATGGTACCATGGTGGCTGTTCCACATTCAGACTCTCCACAGACTGACAGCGGCGCTGTAGCTGGAGCCAGCGACACAGAGTCCAACTCGGAGAGAGACCACGAGGTGCAGAAGAAGACACACCAAAGCCGATCTCACCCTGTTTCAGGTGTTTTGTTTGCGTCTTTCTTCATTTGTTGTATTCTGTTGACAGGTTTTCCACACAGAGTCAGAAGCAGCGAGGAGTCGGTTGTCAAGCGTCTCATCGGCAGCAGCAGCCTGGAGCGCTAATCCAGACTGGGTGAGGAGAAGTCTTTGTTTTCTGCCTTTTTCTTGTATCTGATGGGAAGAAAACACTCTGAATTGTGACTTGTACTATGTCAGGTGTTGTCATGGAAGACAAAACTTCCTCTACAGACCATCATGCGGCTGCTACAAGTGCTGGTCCCTCAGGTGGAGAAGATTTGCATCGACAAGTAAGAAATTACACAAGTCACAGTTAAATGGAAAAGTTACTTTCTCCCTTTTTTTAAATTTCTTAGATTTTGTGCTTTTCCTGTTGAGTCTGCTCTAACTGCTCCTACGAGCTTAGATATTAGTTTGGTGTTATGAAAACTGCATGTTTTGTTTCTGGCAATATAAAATTAATCACACTTGTGGTGTGGATTGGAAACTATGAAAGCGTCACTGGTGAGTTTTATCAAAAGCAGCCGCAAGCAGTATGTAGGGTGTCTGGCAAAAATTTTATTTGCAGAAGGATGATAACCATGAATCCCTTTCACATCCCACACAGTCATTAGATCCATTGTTAGTGTAGAAAATATGAGTAGTGGGGCTTTAATCGCTCAGATCACTTTGATTCAGATGATCAGCATTGTTGTCGTTTCCTCAGGGGTCTGACAGACGAATCAGAAATCCTGAAGTTCCTGCAGCACGGCACGCTCGTCGGCCTCCTGCCAGTCCCACATCCCATCCTCATCAGGAAGTACCAAGCAAACGCCGGCACAGCTGTGTGGTTCCGCACGTACATGTGGGGGGTCATCTACTTACGGTAAGAACACTGAATATGAGCTTCAACATAAAAACAATAGATGTTCAGTAGTTTGGGAGTTTAACCTGCAAGAAGTTGTAGTTTTGAAACAACTTTTCCGTCAGACTTGTCCTGGGAAGTCACATGTGCTGAATGAACTTTTGGCTGTTTGAGTTTTAACCCGTGTCTTGTTTTTTTCTCACCGGGCTGTTGCTGCCACAGCAACGTGGATCCTCCGATCTGGTACGACACAGACATCCGGCTGTTTGAGATCCAGAGGATTTAGACTTCATACACTCAGCACCAACAGCGAGAAGAAGATGAGAGGCGCAGCTCACATCTTTTTGGTTTTATTTTAAGACAACAAGCAGTGACAGTCGTTTTTATTTTGTCATTTTTAAGACACGAATGGACAATGTTTAAATGTGTCAACAAGTTACCGCACATCACACAGAACCTGTATTATGAGCAGACACAGTAGAGGCCAAATCATTAAACAGAACACAATCATGAAAAGTGACATTTATTTCTTATTAATGAATTAATTCTGCCAAAAATCTTGAGGTATACCTATCATACATATATAAAATATGACACAATGCGCTTGTGTCCAAAAGTATGTGGACAGATGAACAGTAAGGTACATAGAGGTATTTATTGTATGTTCACCTACCTGATTAAAGTAAATAGAGGTAATTACTGTACTTTTACCTTTTTTCTTTGTTAACTCTTAACTAAAAAAAAAAAAAGCAGTACCTGGTTTGTGACCCTTCTAACATTTCAGATGTCAGTGGGTTGTTAAATGTTAAGTGCGATTACATCTCTAAACCTCTCGGGTGGTTTTATTTCAGATCCAAAGTGATTTAATCACACATTAATTCTCAGATTAATCTACTGATCCTCTGAAGGGGAACCAGTCGACTGAAATTATTAGCATTAATTGAATATGGTAACTTACTATTACTATTACTTTTTCTTCTACATGTTGGGTATTTTTAATTTCATATCGTAAGTATATTTTTGCTAATAATACTGATCATACTATAATGCTGGCTGATAAAATCTCACAGTCCGTGTTCCAGCTCAGCCCTAAAGGTCTGTGCAGACCAGATCTTGTCAGAATGCTGGAAGTGCACTAATATAAAATATTGTAAGTCTTTCCTTCAGTGGAAGTCAAATAAAAAAAAAACGCCCCCATAGCATAGCAGCAGTGTGCAGGGATGTCCACATACTTTTGGCCACTGAATGTGTATGATTTTACGTTCAGTGGTCACGTAGTTCACGTTAGACTACTGCTGTCGGTCATGCAGTGATGAACAGCTCCATTAAAGCTCCCACAGAGTGCATCCTGTAGAAAACGCTGAGCGGCTGACCCAGATTCACCATGACGAACCAAGCAGTGAAGCCAAAAAACTGTTTTCCCACACCGTTCTCAAACTGGGGGTGTGCCCCAAAAGCAGGGATGATCCACAGCTGAAAAAGGAGGGAACATGAGTGTTTTACATACTATAAATATAAAAATTAGACATGTATTTAGTTTTAAATTAGCTAACAAAGATACACAACATTACCATGATATTACAAAAGATGAGGAAAGCACAGATTTCTTGTATCGCTCTTTTGGTCCAGGGCTCTTTCTCTACGGCCTCTTGCACAACAGGGGGTGGTGACATGTTATCATCAAGCAGTGTAACATCGGTCTTCTTCTCCTCTTGCACTGGCTTTTTCCTAAGCTGTGGGAACAGTGTGGTTTATTATTTAAGCAAAGCTTTTTGCGCTTTTTGCCACTTTACAAAACATCCAAATGAAATGCACGTACCTTTAATAGCTTCCTTAATTTCTGATTTTTGGCGAGCAGTTCCGGGTGCCTATGAAGGCCTTCAATGAGGAAGATGTTCTGGAGAATGATCTCCAGCAGGGTGAGGAGGGAGTCGGACAGGTCGAGGTTCTCCATAAGCTCATTAGCTGCCCCAGCCGCAGCTGCCACCAGTGAGAAATACGAGAGGGCGAGCTGACCAATAGCTGCAGCCACCAGAAGCATCACATCCAAATTACGTGTGGGGTTGTGTCCGTCTTGATGTGCTCTCTTCTCCAGCATGTAGATCACAATCCCAACTAAGCAGCAAAGAGACATGACAGGCATGACAGCTATATGGTAGCCATAAAATAAGAAGAAGGCGGTGAGGCGAAGCTCCTTATGGGTGATCCAGACCTGATAGAGAACAAAGATGGTCACTCCGGCAATGAGGACCAGGGCACCAAACACGAGGCCGAATACCCCACTTTCGTAGATCATACGTAGCGTAACCTTCTTAGCGCCATGGTGGTGACCTGGAGTCACCCTGCGAGCCACGTTCTTCCACATCACATAGACCATGCAGCCTGCCATCAGGTAGTACTCCATGTTGAAGGGGTAAAGAATCTCAAAGCCTTTTCTAAAGACCATGCAGCTAGCACTCGCACTGCACTGACACAAGGTGGAATTACCTGGGAGAAGACATGAAGAAACATCATTATTACATGTACAAGGCAGGAGTGTCTGAATTTAACTAGTGAATTTTCCCTTCTTTGTACACGAGGCATTTCTGGACAAATGAAAACCCAAAGCTGAAGAGTAGGCCGAGATAAGGTTATCCAGGCCAGTTAAGATGAGGGGAGACATATCTAGGAGTCCTTTGTGTTACGAAAGGTTCCTAACTAAGGATTTATATTTATGTAAGAACTGATGACTGGTCTGTGTAAGTGTTAGATTAATGTGGCAAACCAGGTAAATCCAAACATACTTTTTCTGTCTATCTGTTATAAAATGTGGTCTGTTCTTTGTAAGCCTTACAAGCACGTTAGTCTTCATCTAATGTTTTGACACACTCGTGTCTTCTTCTGATGAAGACACGGGTGTGTCAAACAGGTGTGTCAAAACGTTAGCTGAAGACTAATATTTCGACACAGGTGTTAGATGAAGACACCTGTGACTTCAGCAGAGGTACATAAAGTGGAATAAAGTTTGGCCTATTGAGTGGGCCATGCCATTAAAGCCGGTTGGGCCAGCCATAGACAAGCTTCAACAAATACAGGGTTGATTTAAGCCGCTGTGTATTTACTCTTTGCTTGGGCGAGGATGGAAAACAGCTTAACATGTTGGGTCATTGTCAGGCCAACAGGTACACATCCCTGGTGTTGTTATTTTATTACCTTCTAAATCAGAGTTGTCATCTTCCTTTACGTTTGTGTTGTTCAGTGCAGCATTTTGTGCCCTTTCCAGCTCAAGCTCCTCGTGGATGGTGTCCTCTGTCACTGCATTCAGCCACAGCAGCAGGTCGGCAGAGAGGATCACCATCAGCCCCGACCTGCGCGCAAATAAACACACATACACAACATGTAGCATAAAGACAAAGCTGGAAATAACAACCATCGTTTAATATACATGCTTCAAATATCTGTGCTTTACCTGGTGATTAGCTTATGTTTGTGAATGCAGTCTTTCGAATGAGCCCACAGTAAAAATGTCTATAAAAAAAAAGGTTATTCAGTAAGGTCACATATAAACATGTCTTTTATTAATTAAGTATCGTAAGTGCTGCGGTAAAAGGAGAAAATATGTCTAGTCTAGGATAATGTTTTTGGATTTGTACTTTGGAGTCAGTTGATAACATTTCTTCATTTTATATCCTAAAAACCCTCAATTTTCTAAATGAATGTGTCTCTGAAATTAATAGTGAATAGAATTATTGTGATGGGGAGATGAGCTGAAACATAATGAAATCATGTAATACGTGAAGCAAAGAAGTGTCATATTTCTGTAATTTCCATAGTTTGCTGAGGTTTGGCGGGCACAGTCTTTTTTCTTCTGCCTGTTTGTTGAGTGCTGTTTTAATGACACTGACTGTTTAGCTTGTGCACTATCACAATATGTGTTTAACAGTCGCGTGGAAACATTAATGCATTCAATTCAAAGCCTGAAACCTGTTTTCTGATCCACCCTCCCCCCTAATAATACAGTTCCTCACTGGGTGTTGTGTGACCAGTTTTCATATGTTTTTTTTTTGCTTCTGTTTGTGGTACGACCACACTTTGTTTAGCTCTGCAAAATGAAGACAGTATCTGTTTCTACTTGCTTTCTACGTGCTTGACCTCATCAGGAGTTTCTGTGTATCCTTACCTGCAGCGCCAGAAATGGAGCCTCTACGAACGGAGAAACCACTTCAGCAATAGGCGTGCAATCTCCCACATGGATCAAATAACCAATCCTGAAGATGAACACCAGCAGACTGACTGCAGCAAAAACTATGAGGCCCACTGGGACAGAGCAGAATACAAAGTACATTTTACTTCACTATCCATAATAAATGTTACTATACCTTTTGTCTTTCTAAGATTATACATAAGCTTACAAGTGAGAGTGATTCCCCCAGCATGGTGGTCTTTATGTGGACTGATGTCAGGCTGGTTCCTGGCCCACAGCAGATACCAGAGCATCCAGATCAAACTGACTGCCATCAGCACCATTATGAACACCTGTGGCTCCGCGTTCTTCAGGCCATCGGGGTTGAAAGCCTTTCCAGTCACCAGAGCCGCTCCCAGCAGGAAGATGTTCATACCCAACATCCCAGATATCAGAGGCTTTCTGCCGGTAGCCCAAATCGAATTCGCCTCATCTTCAGGTTCATTACTGGAGGGACTTCTTGGTGTGTCAGAGAAGGTCTCCAGCTCTGTGACTCCACAGTCTCGGTTCATCTTCCACTTTAGGTGTTCCTTCTAAAGACACTCTTTGGTTTCTTAACGGCCAGTTTAACTCCTTTGTCTAATTTCTTTTCAGGTTCTACAGTCTTCTGTCAGGGACTCGCACTCGAGTTAAAATGCTTCAATTCAGCGTGTGAAGGCTTGTGTCTAGAAAGCAGTGAGAATCCTCTTTGTCTGCCTTTCCACCCCAGCTGTAGGTGTGGTCAAATTCCTCTACCCTGAAAACAGCACACCTTTCAAAGAAAAAAGTGGGTGTTACCTTTACTGTCCTGTTTATTTTTTTCAGTTTTTTTTTTAACCACGTTGCTTTATGACCACAAATAACTGGATGTCAGTCAGCACCCGAGTCACTGACTTCATTTTACTTACTTACTGAAAGGGTTTAAAAGCTGAGCTCTTTGCCATATACTGTCACTGTTTGCGTACCGTCTACAGCAGGAACTGACATGAATGTATAATCTCAGTTGTATCACACCACACTGTGTCAAGCAGCTAATAGGTCAGTTACATCCTGCAGCAGCTGATGATGGAGCTGTGCTTACGTTCCTTCTTACATTTAAAGAATGATTATGGTCGTTTTGAGTACATTTAACAACACTATAAAACACACTTGGCTTCTATAACAGATCATGTTTGCATTATTTTGGTCCAGTACTACAAACTACAGGCAAATATAGATGGAAATCAAATGAAAGCAAATATAGACACATCAACATGCCTGAAATTGTCATCAGGCAAATCAATCAGTATATTGGAAAGTATATGTGATTTGTAATTAAGGAGCTAAAACAAAGGAACAAACACTAGTTGTCCAGTAAGCTTAGTGCAATGCATGAAAATCTATCAACAGGCTCCTGAAATTTACTTTAACTGTGTCTAGGGACGCAAAATGTAAGAAATTTCCTTAACAGTCTTCCACATTAATCAATACTCCATTAGTAGAGGTTGTACCAATAAGAACTATTAGTAATAATAAACTTTTTAATGAGAGTTTCTAACCATTGATGTGACCATGTTCACCACAAAATATGAGTACACTATGAATTTTAACAGTAGTTAAGTATACATTATGTCTGTTGAATCATTCAGATTATTTTTAAACAATGGATTTTCCATTCACAACACAGACGGCGTTAAACAGAGCAAAGCTGTGATGCATGTACCCAACAAATGTCTGAGCACATTTTACCTTTGTTAAAGGGGGAAAGTTGTCAGCATTAACTGACCTGTAACATTATCAAATAAAAACAGGTTATCTCAGCTGCTGCTATGCATTGTAGCCTCAGGTAGCATTAGTCAGCTAAACTGGATAGCCAACTTTTTGCTTCAGTGTTTATCAGCATAACTCCCACAGTGAGCACAGAGCTGTCTTGCTTGGATGTTAAGGAGGTGCATTTGTGTAAAAAAAAAAAAAAAAAAAAATTGGTTATGCAAACAGTAAGAGGCACCACAAAATGGGTAACCAGCAACTATTTTCTGATAGACCTGCATTTACACTCCTGCCGAAGTGGCCAAAACCTTTTTTAGAGGAGACGCTAATCTGTTTTTCTACATGAAAGCGTGAACAAACCACATCAGACTTTTTCCTTACATTACAGGACTTAAAGCTCTTTTTCAGTATTTTAGTCAGATCCAAACTTTTAATGTTGACGGTTCGTATTGTTTGTAAATGACATTTGCTCAACACAGGCACACAATACTGCATATAAAAACAATAACAACATAATTATGAGTGAAATTGCACAATTCCTCAAAATCTCTTCATCATACTGTGAGTTCTTCATGGCTTAACTTGAAGCTTCCTCATCTCTCCACTGATTTGCTTCTCTCTTGTTGTTCTCCGCCATGTTTATTTTAACTGGACTGTGTGATGCAGACACTAATCATAACACACACAATGTGCACAAAAATGAAACAAAAGAAATAGAGGAATTGCCATCTGCAGAGCCAGAGATCAGA
>JAUBNQ010000011.1:17194469-17213636 GCA_032353495.1 Ctenopoma kingsleyae
GACTTCCTCACAATGCAAACCACGCTGCTGTGTGTTTCAGTTTTGATCACAGGTTTCAGCCACACGCTGACTTTCACTCCAACTCATTTGACTCTAACAATCTGTTTGTGGACTTGCTGCCACTCGCGTCACTGAACAAACCTGTAAGTCGTTTGTTTCAGACTGATTAGTGCCACCTGTTTATGAGCAGCTGCTGGTTCCTGAAATCACAATTTAAGACTACTGCTCTGCTTCATTTGTGGGAGTTTCAATCACAAAGTAATTGTAATAGAGAACTAAAATATAAGAATTTCACACAGCAGAGCTTCAACTATCAACTAACAATCGTCTGTGTCAGAATTAGGAGGAAACAGGTTAGACTGCATGAAGTTAGACACTAAAAACATCTTTCTAAAGCCAATGATGTTTATTGAATAACAGCCTAGATCAGGGGGTCCCAACTCTGGTCCTCAGGGGGCCACTGCTCTGCTCGTTTTCCCACGTGTCCACTGCCCCACTCACTGCTGATCACCTTAATCAGGTCAATCACAAACTGGAATATACCAATTCACTTCCCCACCCTCTTCTGAGATGGTATCTTCCAGCGGCCGATTGACTGAACACACCTGGATACAGGTAATGAGCAGTGGGGCCTTCAGAGCCATCACACGTCCCAATAAGTGACAGTCTGGTGACCCATTGTTACAACAGACCTGCATTAAAGTCCAGGAAGAGAAGTTGTCCACCCTGATAATTATATAGACCTAGTAAACAGAATATTATTGCAGACTGTAAGTTTGTCATATTGCCTGTTCTGTGCATTTTATTTAAATCAATTATCGTTTCATATTTAGACTCATAATTCAATCAGATTAAACCACTGTGAACAGGAGACTGATGAAAGCTACAGATTATTTAGAGTTGCTCCTCGTGACCGTTGGGAACAAATAATTTCAGAGCACACTGGGAGAAACTAGTCTCTGTGAAGAATCGACCACAGGTGGCAGAAGTAACTACACAAACTCAAGTAAAAGTGTGAGTGGGATTTTACCTGAAAAGTACTTCACTACAAGTAGAATCCATAGTTTTTACTCAACATGAACTACCAAAAACACGCTCTTAAATGGGGTTGTCTCTGCCTCATGGTGAAGGGGAGAAACTGGGGAGGGTTCCCACCTACCTGAGAACACTGACGACTGATGACTCTCACCTGTGTCAGTGGATGATGACCAATCTGACCTCTCAGCTCAGTAACATTTGTCTTCTGTGTATTTTTAATATTAGATTCTGTCTTCAGCCTCTGGTACTGGACCAGACCGGGTTAACAAAGGTGGGCGCAGCATAACATTACCTGGAGAACTACTGAACTTGATGTTGCTGATAATGTGAGTGCACATCAGATTTCTGCAGAAGCCTTGTTTGTTAAATAGGTTTTCTGCAGAAATCTGAAAAACTCAGCTCTTGCTAAGTTTAATTTATCTTTAATAAATTGAAAATAAATGACAAATCATGCAACTCATATTCAGAAAGTTAATCTTTTGTTGGTAGCAATAAAAATAATTGAAAATATTATTGTTATAGATTTGTGCTGTGAAATGGAGCAGAATACAAGTGACGTAAAACAGAAATAAAATAAAAATATATTAGTTGAGCTATTCTTTTATTTACTTTTCTATTCTATTGCAGTTCAGATAAAAGGGGGCGTGTCGTAACGTCCTCGTAGCTCCGCCCCGCTCCCGTGTCCTAGCAACCAGTCTGCCTGCCCCGCTCCGTGCCTCTACGGATCTGCCGCGTCCTGGACTCCAAGTTGCCCAACTAACGGGGGCGAATCCTCCAGATTCTCGATGGAACCGAGCTCGGAGTGAGTCGAGAGGGGCGCCGCCATGAACGACCGGTACCACCGGGCGGCCCGGGACGGATACCTGGACGTGCTGAAGGAGGCCACACGGAAGGAGCTGAACGCACCGGATGAGGATGGGATGACACCGACTTTGTGGGCCGCTTACCACGGCAACCTGGAGGCGCTCCGGCTCATCGTGGGAAGAGGGTGAGTCCGGAGACCAGGGACCAGTATCAGTCCTGCAGAATGAGAACATCCATCCAACAAGGAGAAAGTTATTTCATCCAGTAGAAAACCAGTGATTGTCCAATAGTTTAAACTTTATTCTGTCATCTTTTCTGCAGTTAAACGTTATTTTTATGACATTAGACAGATTTGCAGCCTCTCAGGTCACAGTTCGAGAGTTCTGTCAATATCTTAAAGTTGAGTGAAAATAATTATTTCTGTCAAAAAACGCTTCACTTGTTTTAACACAGGTCCTGTTTCTGACACTATAAACCAGCTAATGCATGTGGCTGTTAATACAAACATGCATGTTTGGGGCTAATGCTGCAAGAAACAATTAGTCCATTAATCGTGGAACTTTTTAAAAGAAATAATGTCACCATGATCCTGCAGCTTTATTAAACTATAGTAATATAAATATCGTGTCTTCTGCCCCCATCACTAATCAGATCAGTGCAGCTGAAGATGCAGGGTTTTACATTTTAATAGCTTAATTACAAAGAAAGGTCACTTGCAGCAGGATACTCCCACTAATGCAAACCCCTGTGCACACACACACACACACACACGCACACACACACACACGCACATGCTGTGTGAATAGGATAATATACATGTGAGTGCATGACGACTTTATGTGTAATCTCACAGACGTGGCTCAGCCTGATCTGTTACATAGCAGGTGATGCTCTGAATCGCATTCAGATGGTAAAGAAGCCGTTTTCATATCGATCAATTACTGAAAAAGGCTCCACGTCTTTACAAAAACTGATTGTGAGCTCACACGCCGCCTAGAAAAGATATCATCTCCACTCTGTGGCTTTGCTCTAAACACTGTGAGCTTTGTGCACGTTCCTTCAGGAGGGTGAGATGATTATAAAAAGGGTTTAGGTGGAAGTCTATATACTGGTGAGATCATTAACAGAGGAGTCTTTTGTGCAGGTTTTAAGAAGCAGACAAAGCAGTGTAATGTTTACTGCCTGCTCTTTATGGCAGCAGACGAGCAGGAGGGTAGGGTACAGTACATCATGCTGCTGGTGGCAGGTTTACAAGGCGAGCAGTGAAGCTCAGGACGGCTGAGTTTGATGCTGCAGACACAGGAAAAGGTCACAGTGATGGAGAGGGCGTCTTCTAACTGCAGCAGAGCCTGCAGGGCGCAGCACAGCGTGGAGGTGAAGCGGAGAGAGGCGACTAAAGCTAAGCTGCAGATCAGAGTTCACAGCAAAAGGTAAATGAAGGACGGAAAGAGTTGAGAGTTTATACATTTCACTGCAACTGGTTTCCTCTTTTATTCCAATTCATTGGCAGATTTTTATAGATTCTTGGTTTCTAGAATCAATTTAACATCTGAGTTTCACTACTGAAGTGAAAAATAAAAAAAATACTTTTTCAGTTTTCCTCCAGAACCTGTTTGAATTTAACAAAAGAAGCCAAACATCTGATGTATCTGTAGGAGGAATAATAGTATTAATGGTAGTTATACAACAGATTTTTCCTGGATAACAGGAAAAGTAGTCCAGTTTATTTATTAAGTACCAGTTTACAATGAAAATCAGCTCAAGACTTTACACAGAAAGATTAAAACCACACTGAATTATACAGAAAACCTAATAAATCTCTCCTGAGCAGCACGAGGCGACAGTGGAAATTAAAACCTCCTGTTAGCAGAAGAAACCTCCAGCAGAACCAGGCTCAGGGTGGGCGGCCATCTGCCTCGACCAGGGAAAATAAGTAAAGATCCAAACTTCAGCTGTAAAACTACAATTATTAGTCATTCGAAAAATCAGTAAACGCTGTGTGTTTGTATAAATCATTTTTCTCTGTCCTGACAGTTGGTCACACAAAACAAGACATTCGAAGAATAAAATTTAATTAATTATCAGTGTTTGTTAGTTAAATGGGGACTGTGTTCCAGCAGTCTTAAAAGTCTGGACCAGGAGAGCTGGTTCTACAGCAGCTCTCACCCAGAGGCTGTTTGGACCCTTAATTTCTAAGTCACTCACTGTATTAATGACTCGTTAGTCATTGTCCAGACACCACACGCTGCCCTTTATTTATGTGTTTTATTACTTTTGCTAGCTGCCAAACAGTCTGCTTTGTGCTCCTTTAAACGACAGACACCTGGAGACAGTAATTAACAGGGGAGTTCAACAAGCACACTTACAGTATGTCTAGTCTAGAACCGGTTAGCCCACGCACAGGAATCTGAGTCTTGTCATGTTTTGAGGTAGTAAACACTCAGATCTACCAGTTGCCAGTAAACAGCTGGTTGTTTGTGTTGTTAGACGTTGGTGAGTGACGGCTGCAGCACCTCTGACTCAGCTGCTGGCAGAGCTGCACGCGGTCAGGTTACTGTATGAGCCGGTAGGTGTGATTCCTCCTTCATGTTACTACTGTGACACATTTCATACTTGTACCTCTGGAATATGATCTGCTCGCCTGACTACACTTTAATGTCTGAACCCTAAAATAATCCACCTCTGCTGCTCTACTGTCCAGTGTCATATATGCAGGACAGGAACTGAAATCAGGGTTCATGCAGATAAAGGTGGTGACCCCGCCCTGTGATGTGTGTGTTTTTAAAAAAAAAAAAGAAAAAAAGACTGGTAGTGTGTAGGATAAATAATGCAGAGTCGCCTCTGTCATGTTTAACCTGCAGCGTCTCAATTATTGATCAGGTCTCAGCCACGACCTGGCCATGTGGGAGGAGGGAAAAAAGGAAGAGGAGGGGCTTAGTGGTTTATTTATTTTGTTATTTTTATATACGATGTAATATTTATTACATGGCTTAGCATAAAAGCAGCTAAAACCAAAATGCAAAGTTAGTTAAATCCTCCTACAACCTATCGGCACCTTTAAAGCTCTCAGATTAACAGTACCACCTTTCTGATAATGCACAATTTCTAGTACATTTATAAGCTGTTATTAGTGAACTTATTAATGGTTTATACATAATTTACTATTGCTTTATAGAATTAATAAGTAAAGCATTTGGTTTGCCAGGTTGTGGATAATAAGTCAAAGTCAAATCAAAGTCAACTTTGTCATTTCTTCTATAAGTACAACACATACAGAGAATCAAAATGCTGTTTCCCTCTGATCCCGGTGTTGACAATAAATAAAATAACTAACGGAAACAGAATAAACAATATGTAAACATAAACACAGTATATAAACAAAACCCCGGTCTGTTTATACACTAAAAATGACGAGTGTAACACTCAATAACCTTCATAATAGAAGTAGGGTGGCAGCAATATGCACCAGTTATTTGTCTGTAATGGACTAATTGTATGCCGGGTCTGTGATAGGCTAGAGTTTAGTCGGGGAAGAGGGGAGAGGGGCGGGAAGAGAAGGGAGAGAGAGAGAGAGAGAGTTCAGCCTCCTGACAGCCTGATGGAAGAAGCTGTTGCTCAGTCTAGTAGTACTCGCCCTGAGGCTCCTGTACCTCCTTCAGGATGGCACGAGATTGAAGAGGTCGTACAGGGGGTGGGTGGAGTCACTCGCAATGCTGGTAGCTTTGCGGGCAAGGCGGGTGTTGTAGATGTCCAAAAGGGAACTAAGCAACGCACCAACTATTCTCTCTGCGGCTTTCACTATGTGCTGCAGTGACTTGCAGCTTGAGGTGGTACAGCTCCCAAACCACACAGTGATGCAGCTGGTAGCTGACGGGAACTGGGGCTCCTGCTCTGCTTAGTTTCCTAAGGAAGTAGAGCTGCTGCTGGACTTTTTTGACCAGTGTTGTGAATCATTTAAGTATCACATTCAGGTATAAATTGGATTCTTTGACCACTCAGTATTTTCTGCTAATGTGCTGCTGGACATTTGCCAGAATTCATTATTATCACTCCGAGTTGCATATTTGACGGATTGTATATTATAAGCCATTAATTAATCCATTAATTACAGCTTGTAAATTGTCAGAAAGCAGCGTTCTGTGCACTATAGGATGTCACATGTGTAAAGGTCAACATGTGTCATGTGTTTCAGTGAACTATAATATTTTTAACCAAAATGCAAAGTCCAGGTTTGTCTTTGTTCTTTCTGTTATTGCTTGTGCAGCGCTGTGGTTGGTGCCTTACTGATATCACAGACGTAATTAGTGTCTGATAGTGAAAACTGAGGTTGTAAAGTCTGTTCTGAGACACTCATTATTATGTTGTGCTGTGGAACAAGTCTTTGCTTCTGCCATTTTCAAAGAGGAGACATAAGATGGGGATCAGCAGCAGAGAAACTGAGTTTGAACAGTTTGTAGATTGTATAACTGTAGGAGGAGTTTTCTGGAAAATAAAATTCTTTTTATTGTCTCATATTCAGACTTTGTAGAAGTTTCATGCCAGTGTGTTTATATGTTTTGATACCTGGTATCTAAGTAATTACAACTTTCTGACAGAAACGCTTTCATCACAGTTAACAGTCATGACTAATATTATCATTGTGCAGCACAAACTTAGTCAGTCTATATTTGTAACTGAGTCATGTGATCAAACAGTGCTAACAAACCACCATGATCAATGTGAGGGATTCATTTCTAGTAAAAAAAAAAGTACTTTCTACAAACTGCTGACACAGAAGAGGAGAAACACTATTACTGCCTATTAAGAAAAGTAGGTGGACTGTTTCAATTTCCTGGTTTTCCTGATCCTGATCTTCACCCAGATCCCAACAAACATCAACAAACATTTTTGTAAGTTGATAAAAAACAGTCATGATGTTTCATGTCTTTAGTGAACGAACTCATTAAACATATAGAGGATGGAAAAATTAAGTGATCCACCTTGAAAAGAAATATATTTGTGACTTTGGTGAAGATCAGATCAAATTATACGACCAATTTATGCGGAAAAATAGGAAATTTCACTTCACTTACATTTTCTTGCCACTTTAAAATGTCATGGGAACTAACCTGAAAGACCAAAAGCACAGACGAGGATAGTCGTTTCCACTTACGTCTGACGTAGCAGAATAGAAATCATTTCAATGTGAGTGAATTCAGCAATATGCAGATCCATCATGGCTTCTTGTTTCCTCTTCTGTCTTCCAGAGGTGATCCGGACAAGTGTGACATCTGGGGGAACACGCCGCTTCACCTGGCAGCTGCCAACGGCCACCACAACTGCCTGTCCTTCCTGGTGGCTTTCGGTGCCAACGTGTGGTGTCTAGACAATGACTACCACACTCCACTGGACATGGCCGCCACCAAGGGCCACATGGACTGTGTTCGTTACCTGGACTCCATTGCCGCCAAGCAGATCACCCTCAACCCAAAGCTGGTCAGCAAACTCAAAGACAGGGCGTTCCGCGCAGCAGAGCGCCGCATCAAAGAGTGCGCAAAGCTCCAGAGGAAGCATCATGAACGCATGGAGAGGAAGTTCATGAAGGAGTCTGCAGCTTTAGATAACCTGGATGCTATTAGTTTTTCCAGCTACACCAGCAGCAGTACACTGAGCCGCAAGTTTAACACTGTCACCTCCAACATGCCATACTCGCAGGTGGTTGCTGTTTCACTTTTGATGTGAAAAATAGAGATGTAGTTGCTAGTTAAACTTCTGCGTAGAGATGCACCGATTTCTGATTTGTCTTAATAATCTGACCTGCGGATTCCATTTTTGGCTGATCCGATTCCCTTATTTCCTAATTGACAGTATACAAGTATTTTTGTAACTTTTTAAATGAAGAATTTGATTGCAAGCTAAAGAAATTACTATTAAATAACTTCAACATTTTTAGATACGTCTTCACACTTTCACTCAAACTAATCTCAAAATCAAAGTGTGAATCAGATATCTCGGTCACCGATCGTGGCTGATCAAGCATAAAATTGCTTCATTCCCATTGGTGCATCTTTACAATACTGGGTTAGCTTCTGTTCAGTTATGTCTCATAGAAGTTTTCTGTCATTGTGACTCCTTGAAAGGACTAAAAACAATTATTTTGTTAGCTTAACAATCAGCCATCTTGAGTCTTGCAGCACTGTTAACTAATTTTCACCACTTGGAGGATGCTACGATGAACTTGTTAGTGAACTCTTTTATTTACACATCCAGCAGACAGGATCATTCATCTAGTTCGAGTTTCTGGCCACCTTATGAATGCAAATTCAATATTTGGTCACCTTTTAGAGCTGTTTGGTCGACTACTAATGGATAAATCTGACTCTTCAGCTGCCTCCACCTAGTTGTTAACATTGTCTGGCTGATATTTGGTTAGCGAGACAATGGCTTCATCAGATCTTTATTTTTCAGAAAGCAGATGCCTGCTGTGGTGAATAAAAACTAAATTTTCATAATGTCTCTATTTTCCGCTTAGGCCACCCTGCACTCCACAGCCAAGGGCAAAGCCAAGATTCAGAAGAAACTAGAGAAGAAGAAGCAGGTTGATGGAACGTTCAAGATCTACGAGGACGGCAGGAAAAGTGTACGCTCACTCTCTGGCCGGCAGCTTGGCAACGATGTCATGTTCCTCAAACAGGGCACCTACACCAACCCCAAGGAGAGGTCACGCCTCAACATACGTGACATGTTCCCCAGAGACGATGATGCTGACAGTATGTCCCGTGCCATGAGTGACCCAGGCCTCTACGAGGCTGCATATTCGGAGATCAGCGCTGACTCTGGTCACGACTCCCTATTCACTCGACCCGGGCTCGGCACCATGGTGTTCAGGAGGAACTATATGAGCGGAGGCATGTTTGGGATTGGGTCACGGGATGAAGCAAGTGTAGCAGGGAGTGAACCTGTGGGACGGGCACCTAACGTCCGCCTACATGGACAACTGCCTCCCAGCTTTGATGCAGACAGTATTGGCAGCGCTATGAGTCTGCAAGAAAGAAACCTGCAGGAGTTGCCTTGGGAGGAGACTGATGTTGGGTTGGATGAGGACCTGGAGCCAGAGAACAATCCTCTAGAGACCTTTCTGGCCTCTCAAAGCCTCAGTGAGCTGATGCCGATCTTCAGGAAGGAGAAGATCGACCTGGCGGCTTTGCTGCTATGTTCAGATCGGGACCTCAGCAGCATTCACATCCCTTTGGGCCCCAGGAAGAAACTGCTGGATGCCTGCAAAAGACGTCTGGATGCTCTGGTTGATCCCGAGGCCATTGAGGACACTGAACTTTGAAGGTCAGTACGAGAGTAGTCCATACTCTCCTACTACTTTGTTAGATAAGCTACTGTTTCTGCATGGATTGGTAAAGCCTTGGGACTGGGAACAACTTACCATAATTAGCTGTGGTAATCCTAAATCATCAGTGATTACTAGTTTATTAATGATGACACATACAGTGAGATAATAGCTAGCTAGCTAAACTGAGCAGGATGATTTTACAGCGATAATAGATCTGGAATATTTGTGCATTAGTTTGATGAAGTATTTAGATTTTTCACAAAGGCCTATTGTATTCACTGGATTAGCCAAAGACAGATATTCCCATGTAGTTATTTCATCAGTTATGGAGGAGAGGTTTGTCATAGTGGGTGGCAATGGACAACTTTGATGCAAAATTAATTAGCAATAACTCAGTATCAAAATAATAAATGAATAAATAAGTTTTGTAGCTTACCATTCAAAATGGTATACGATAAACTTTTTATTTATCATATTATTATTTTTAGACTGCATCACATTTAACAAGGTGTATCTATTATTTCTAATCTACTGGTAACTCAACAACAACAATTCCACCTTGCACCAACACAAACTGCCATTAAAACTGCCTCGTGTTTTAATATACATGTGATGATAAACATAGAAAAGCAATGGCTAATGTTTGACATATAATAAAATGTATTCAGATACCTTTTAATAACACTGATAAACAGGTAGTATTACAAAGTATTACAGGCCATCTGTGGGTCTTTGAAAGCACTGATTACACGTTCATCATAAAAGTCAACTAATAAATTAATAAAATGTTTTTTTATGGGATTTCACTGCCTGAATGATCCCCAGTAACGTTATGGAAAATTCCTCTTTGAACTTTAAATACAGTAAATTTATTATGTTTTAATTGATCTTTCCATTTACAGCTCATTATTGATGTCCAGATCATGGTCAATGATTAACATATGATATTACGAGGGATTCTTGTTATATGCTGCTGGAAAGACATTAAATTAAAACAATATATGAATAAATTCATGCACTTGGTAAGTAGAATGACATAGTCAGTGCATTAAAAGTAGGCAAAAGTACGTCTCTACTGTTTTGTCATACTTTGATCTGTATAAATTGCTTTGTATTTGCAGTTATAAAGTCTTAACTGACAGTGGAAGCCCCTGTATTAGTAGTACACATATACTGTACTATTATAGGTATTTATAGTGATTGTGCCTTGACAGTACTTAGTATCGTATCAGAATCAGATTTTATGGTGTTTGATGACCAGACTAAACTTTCAGCTTAGTTCCACCCAGCTTCAAGCAGCAGATATACACCTGAGCAGATATGTACCTGTCAAAATCCACCACTCCAGAGGGCTTTTACTGGTGAAATGGCGCCTCATAGTGGTGGATTATGGTATAATAAGAGCAAGTTTTGAAGCGAGAGTATGAACTTTTTCAGCAGAATGACACTTACTGTGTGTTGATATATCATTATAGATTTTTATGAAAATACAGAAAGTTATTTTTACTATTTGCAGGATAAACACATGGTGCAGACATCTTTCTCATATGAACGTGGCGCCATGTGATGCTGTTATTCTGTTTGCCACATGTTCAGTACAAACTCACAAACACACTCAGTCTGTGAGTTTGTATAAATAAAACACATATTGTCTGTATTAGTGGATTTATTGCTTATTAGCCCGTTTTGCACAGTTTTCTCACTCCGTGGCACATATTCAATGGTGAATAATTTTGTGATGGATGAAAATAGTCACAGTTGCAGTTGCAGTAGTGAAAACAATTAGGTGTCACCATGAGGTTACGTGAGCGTGTGCTGGATAACATGGTTATCTCAGGTTGCCCTGGGACGTATTATGTTTCACTCAACGTCCATCTGTGTGACTGTGCATGAATGTACGTTTTAATGCATGTGTTTTTGTAATAGTCTGAAGCTGTAACCACGGACACAGTTAACTTTTATTAAAATAAAGTGAAAATTATCATTGTTTTCTGTGTGAATTTATTCAGGTATAATCGTCCGGGGCTGCATCTAACTTTTCATTATTGATTATCATTTTTCAGAGTTCAAGTATAGTGTTATTAAGTAGCTGAGTACATTTTCTCAAGCACTGTTTATATGTTTAATTTGAAGGTATTTGTATTTACGTATTTAAGTATTTTCATTTTCTGCATTTTCTTTACATTTCTTATTCTCTCCAATTCATAGGCAATCATTACTCAACTATCTTTATGTACAATGGTAATACTTGCATTTTTTTTAACTGCAATGCAAGACCTCACCAAGTACTCCTTCTACCACTATCCAGGAAAGATCTGTCAATGTCTTGTTTCAGCTGAGCAACAATCCAGACCCTGAACATACTCAGTTTGCAATGACATAAAACAGAAAAGCAGCTAATTGTTAACATGTTTTTGGTGTTTTTGCTTGAAAATGGACTTAAATCAAAAAAATCATGTTATTTTTCTAGCAGTTGAATAGTTGTTGCAGCGCCACGCTACACCTCTGCAGCCTTTAACATTTGTCCTTCTCTGGATAAAAAGTGTGACGCTGACATGTGATTGTATGAGTGAAAACAACAGGCTCAAGGCTGTGGCAGAGTGTAAGCGGAGCTGTCAGACAGCCTGGTGTTCTTATGCTCCATACTCTGCAGTATCTACTGTCCTCCAGAGTGAAAAATACTCACGCTGTAGCTTTTAAAGAGCACACTGCAGTCAGTATGGCCGCTGGCACAGAACACTGGCCTCTCTCCAGAAAAAAACGCAGCACTGGCACCAGATACATGCACATAACTCACTTATACTTCACATCTCTCACCTGCATTAACACACACTGTGCAGCTTCTCTTTTTCTTTCTGAATCATTCCCATACTGAACCTGCCACCCGTCAGCCCTCCTTTCTCCTCCTTTCCCAGGACATTTGCCAAGGTTACTGGGATGGGAGGGGAGGGGGAGAGGAGCTGACACAAAGAAACACAAAGGGGGGTGAGCGACATGCAGAATGTATGAGACACCAGAGCGGAGGGAGAGCTGCAGCTTTGTGTAGCTGCCTGTGTGAGGATTTTTTTCGGTCCATCACATTAGAGGACAGACTTACATCTTTGAGCTGTGGGAAGGATAAAATCCACTGCTGCTAGACTGCTTTGGGACTCAGCTGACGGGGCAAAAAAGGGAGAGGAGATGAGGAGGAGGTAAGAGAGGAGGGTCCACAAGGCTCTTGAAGCAGCAGGAAGAGGGCTGGGCTTGTCAGACAATGCTTCAATCCAATAAGGACTCACTACTACTTTGACCTCCTGTGCTCAGGGTTTATTCAGCATTCAGCACTGGCTGCTTGCAACACAAACCGCATGGTGACTTTGTTTTGAGCTGTTCACCGGCGCAGGTGCTGACATGCAGAATGTACCGGAGGAGCCGAGGGAAGGACGGGATGGAAGGATGGGGGAGACACTAGTGAGGAGGACAGAGGATTCAGAGTGCACCGGTCAAGAGATGAAGAGAGAATGGGTGAAGAACGCAGGAAGAAGTGGTGAAGAGGGGGACAGAGAAACGCTGATGATGGAGCTGACAAGGATGGTGCAGAAGATAGTGAAAGAGAGCAGCTGGTGGCAGAGGAGGGGGATCGATTGCAGCATCCTGGCAGCAGCGTTCCTGTGTCTGCCACCTGGTAAGAAACTTCATAAAACTGCTCATATGTTCCTTCTTCTTAATGGTCAAATAAACCTCAACATTACTAATAAAGCGGTAGTTATAAGGTAAAAGCAGAAACGTGAACCTTGAACTTACAGTTTTTCAGTTATTTTAAAGCAGGGACTGGGGAAAAGATCAGTCAGATGCAGTGATGAGCTAACTGCCATTACATTAAAATGAATTTTGCATGAACTGACACTGCAGGACAATGTGAAATCCCAACAAATATTTGTCTGTTCTGATGCATTTCTTCAGTTAATGAAATATAATTTTTTACAACAATAATAAAAGAAAACTATTATAAAATGCAAACACACAGTGCGTAACAAGAAATTATAGGGCTGCAACAACTATTATGACTTTTATTCACCATCAGAGCCCAAGGTGAGGTCTTCAAATGCCTTGAACTGTCCAAAACCCCCAAACTTTGCATTTTAAACATGCAAATACAGCTGTTTCTCCTTCCAACACTGTTGTTATACCTGGTTTGCACAGTCATGATATCCCATGTTTCCCACTTATCTGGGTCGCTGGTGGTAAGCTACTGACCTCAATTACAACTCGGCTCTATTGTGACTCAGGCCACTCAATCAGTGACGGCTTTCAGTAGCACAGCAGGACACTTGTTTCCAACTTGGTTTGTAATGCAGATTTGTGTCTCACTTAACACTGATCACTATTGCATCCTTGTTGCAGGTGCTGCTCTTTCACAACTGTGAGTGTTTGTGAGTTTTCCTTAAATAAATCAATATTCCTGCTGAAGAAATGTTCACTGCTGAGTTGGATTAAGAGTGGCACTGAGGACATGTGTGTCAGTGTGAATCACCAAGCTTCTGACTTCTCACCTTGAAGGAGGCTACTTTTGGAGGTGCACTATATTAGCACCGTTTCACTGGGTTAAGAAGCGAACACGTCGCCTAAAACCTGCTCTGAAAGCCAGAGATGCTTGTCTGGGAGCTGGAGTTGCAGTGTTATTGCTGCTAAAAAGTCTTGTTGACTGCGTCTAATTAATTATTTACTGTGATGAGACTGAGGTCATGTTCTCATCACACTGTTAGAACAGATGCTTTAATGTCTAGACTGAATGAGCACACAGTAAAAGGTGAATAGATGAGAAAACAATGAGGCAAATCATAAGAACTTCTGCAGAAAACAGATGCAGTAAATTGTACTGTTAAGTAGAAATAGTGCACAGTGATGTAGTCATGCATGGAACTTCCTGTGTGCTAAAACATGCGAAGCAGCAGAGTCACCTCCAGTCAAGGATAATGTTTCCTTCTTTCCCCCGATCCTCTTGCTGGTCATGGCTGAAAATCACACTGCTGCTGCTGCAGGGAGACGACTGAGTGGGGGCTCACAGATGAGAGATGCATGTTTTAGCAACACAGCAGTAACAGTGTAGGGATGGCAACTACTGAACATGTGTTTACATTACTGAACAGGCCTTATAGGCGTAACCCCAGAGTCCTGAAAGGTCTGGTTACGTTTGGGACAGAGCCTCTGTGTGAAGCGACTGTTAATATTCTGTTATTTGAGGGACAAAAAGGTCAGTTAAGACACTAAAAGACCAAGAAGATGTGCAAAACAGCTAAATGAAAAACAACCAAAAAGAGTCACAGAATGACCATCAAAAACAAACACAAAATGACCATACAGACACCCAAAATGAGCAGAAAGAGACTAAAACTACCATAAAAAGATTCATAAAATGTGAAATACACGTGAGCATAAAGAGCTTGAATTGTCTTTGTTTGTTAATGATAATACAAGGTCAATCGCTACCATATCTCTTTGTGTTTGTACAAATCAAACCCATGTCTTGCAGCCTTCCTGCTGCTGTCCTCCTGTCAGGTCCTGTGGTTTTCAGCGGGCATGCTGTTGATGGGTGTAGCTCATGCTGCCATCACCGTCAAGGGGACCCATCTGGCCAGCCACGGGGCGCTGAGCGAGTCGCCGGCCTGGGGGAGGTTCTGGGCCGTCTTCTTCATCGAGGTGAGATGCTCAGAAGTCAACAGAAGGTTGAAATAAACATCTGAGGCAAAGCTTGTGCATTTAGCTCTGTAACAATACTAGTGCAGAGCAGCCACTGGGATTAGCACTTAAAGGAATAGTTCAACATTTTTCCTGCTTTCTTGCAATAATTAGATGGCAGAAAAGACCAAACCCAGTCTAATCGCTAATCAGAAGCTAATTTAGAAGTTGACTTATGTTTTAAAAGTTTAGGTTTAGGTTTTATGTGTGGCTAATGTGCTTTTTCTAATAAGCTTTTATAACTTTCATAATTAAACAAACAAGATAGAACATATTAATTAGTGACTGGAAACAGTTTCCAGTCTTTATGCTAAGCTAAGCTAACGGTCTCCTGGCTCCAGTTATTTTAACAGAACAGTAATTAGTGTCAATGTGAGCAAACTGTCAGATTATCTCTTTAATGTGCAGCTGTTTCAGTGAAGCTGGGTTGTTGGAAGCAGCTGCTACAGGTGTGAACGTGTGAGGCGGCGTTAATGTGAAGCAGAGTGAGACCTCATGTTCAGATAATCTACGCTGATTAAATGAATGTGAAGACTTGGATAGAAATATATCATTTACTGTCCATGTGAGGCCTTAGACATGAGTTAATGATTCTCCTGCAGGTTATTTAATCTGTTTAATAACCTTTAATAACCTCAGTACCAGACTAATCAATACAATTGAAATCTGAAACTGCCAGTTTCTCTTTAGTTAAACAAAATGGGACCAGTCTGTCAGTGTGAACCTCTGCTGGTCTTTGCCCTCAGCCTGTCGTTAGCTGCTTATTAAAGCAAACAGACGAAACTAGGGTGAAATCAGTCAATGACAACATTGACTTTTCTGGTTCATAATCTTCATTGATTGTTTTATGTGCTGCATCAGTGGTGGTTTTCATAACTGTGCCCATCTGTGTGGGTGGGTGTGTGTTTGTGTGTGTGTGTGTGTGAACTTCATCCACTCAGATCTGTGGTTCATTCTCAGCGCGAGCCGGCGTTCATGGACACGTTAAGATGCATCATGCTCATACTAATGTCATTGGACTGGGTGACTCCAGCGTATGGAAGGTCCCCTTCCTGCCTCGCACCGTCTACCTGTTCATGGCTCCTCTGGCCGTGCCTGTCATCACTCCACTTGTTGCACTTGGTAAGAGGCACCACAGGACCAAAGGACACAGAGTTTGTATTAAATGTGATTATCAGCATAAAGCGGCTCGACTCTGATTCTTATTCTCTGGTTCTGTAGCTCAGCTCAGAGGACACTCGTTGCTTCACGTTGTTAGGACCATCCTGATGGTAGCACTGGGCCTGTATTCACAATACTGGCTGTTGATCCATGTATCCGGGTTCGAGTCACCTTACAGCGCTTTGCTCTGCATGCTCATATGCAGGGCAATGTTCTCTGTGCCCTACATCCACGTCAACATTTTCCAGGTGAGCAACACCGTCAACTTTCAACTGTATTTGTTTTGAGGTTCTGAAAGCTCAGTACGCAAGCTCACACGAAATAGTGTTCACTGCTCCATGGCTGCGGCATCATCCTGAACATTTATCAGTTTGGTAAGTTTTGACCCAGCTGTCAGAAATGACGCTTTTAAAATGCAAGATGAATTTTTTCCTGTTTTTGTCACATTGGCTCATTCTTAAACTAAGGAATTATGAAAAAATACAAATCTACTTACAGCAGACAGGTCTAACTGTACATTTTTAGAAGCTGCTTTGTTGTGAATTAATGCCTCTAAATGTATTTCATCTGCTTCAGTTAGTTTTTTATTGCCAGGCACGTGTTCTCCTCTCACAGATTAGGTAAAGACTGAGAGCTGAGTGAGAGAGCTCCCTCTTGTTTGAGAAACTCTCGGCTGAATGCAGCATTGTGCTCTCGCAGATCAAACCCGTCGGCGAACTAACGAGCTAAAATGGAACAATTCATGCATGATTTTCTCAGACGGAGCCCTGAGTCCCGCAGGTCATTGTGCATTGTTCTGATCAAAGTGTGTGAAGGTGGATTAGAGAACACGGGCTCTTGATGTGAAGTCGAGGGTCTAACAAGGGAAAATGTTTGTTCTCTCTGGGGGGGCCTGGACTGAAACTTGTTCTCTCCTGTCTCTTGATGCTGTTGTTGGCAGTCGTCCTATCTTTTTTTCCTCCTGAACTCAGTGTCCCTGTTCTTTCTGCCAGACTTCGATGATAAAGCTCTTCCCATTTCTTTTAAGTATCACAGAACTCACATTTTTCATTTTGCATTAATGCAGCAAGTTTTCTTGCTGTTTTGCTCCATCACTGCCAAACAACCACTGAAACTCTAGGAATTTAAATCCAGTTTGGCTGAAGTGGCTGGTGATTTACCAACTGTGCACGACAGGCGAATTGTCGGTGGCCCCTGACATCCAAGGGCCCTGAAAGGAAAAGAAGGAAGTTATTTCAGAAGCCGTCCTCAAGTTAATGTATCACACATTTATTATTATGATTAACAAAGTAAAGGGGGTACTATTCAACTGTCATTGTAAAAACCTCGAAACAGATGTGGGCAATGTAAAACTACCTGCTGTTATTACCTTGGTAATTACTGTGATATTACTTTACTATAAAATTTTTACCTCGTTGTTTCTGAGCTGTAGTGTAAAATGTTGAGATTGTTCTGCCAAATGAACCCGTGTGTCACTCTCAGCACATCGGCCTCCCCATGTTCTCTCCGACCCGTCGACCCAAGAGGATCTACCAGATGACCCACGGAGTCCTGAACCTACCACGTAACCCTGTGCTGGACTGGACGTTTGGACACTCGCTCATCAGCTGCCACGTGGAGCATCATCTGTTCCCCTTCCTGTCGGACAACATGTGTTTAAAGGTGGGAATCAGGGGGTGTTATCATCTTCCACACTGCGTTTACACTGTAATGTTTCTGAGAACTGGATTATTAAGTTCTGAAAGAACTTTGTCAAATTGTTTTACTGCACAAATCTAAAGACGAGAACTGATGAAAGAGCTCAGATGTGTTGGAGAAGAGAGGAAGACACTTTGTTTCATGCGTAATTTGGTTGAACAGGTGGTTTTTAATGCAGTGTAATAATTTAACAGTTTTACGTTGTGTAGTTTAATAATTACATATAGCTTTTACTTTTACATTGCTCTGCATGTGTGGGTGGTCATTTTCTATTGCTGGGGTTGTTTTGTGCCTGCCTTTGATAATTTTTTGTCTTCTTGCAGCTACTTTTTCTTTATTTTATCTTATTTAGTCATTTTATGTCTTTTTTTTATGTCTTTTGTGTCTGCTTTTTGTTTTGTGCCATTTTGTGTGTATTTGTGGTCATTTTGAGGCTCGTTTTGGTTGTTTTATGTCTGTTTGTGTTCACCTTATGGCTACTTTCTGTGTCTTTGTGGTCACTTTGCATTTGCATTCTGATGGAAGGGGTAATTAGTTTCGGCCCCCCTTCTGCCCCTGCCCCTGCTTGTAGCCACTTCTTCTGGTTCAGTCAGCTGTGGTTGTGTTGTTTCCTACTTTAACCATATTTTCACAGTGTACATGTAGAAAACTGTGCCTGTGTCTTTCTTCCACCTACTCTGCAGGTGAAGCCTGTTGTATCCAAGTATCTGACTGAAAAACAGCTTCCATACCAGGAGGACAGCTACCTTTCCCGCCTCAACCTCTTCTTCCATAGATACCAGGAGCTGATGGTGTTTGCTCCTCCAATCACAGAGCTGGTGGGGGTGCAGTGATGAAGGACGAACTGTTCAGACTAACTAGTGCTGATGCTCAAAAGCACCAGGGCGTTTCTGCTGATGCGTCACAACCTGCAGGTGTGACCTGCCTCTAACACAGAGGAGACAAAGTCTGAATCAACAACGCACTGACACAAGAATTTCTGTAGTGAGCTTTGATGTTAGCAGCTAAATTAGCATCATCATGATTGATATTTAATTATTACATTAACTGAACAAACTAATCAACTGCTTGATTAGGTTTAATGGCATTAAAACTGGGAGACTGGCCTGGAGTCTGTCTCACAAAGCGACATGTTCCATTTCTTTCTGAGATTTGTCCTGAACAGACTCTCTGACAAAGAAACTGCTTCCTATAACTCTTCCTTCTTCATGTTAGTAAATGCACATTGCGCTGGTAAAGAAAATCAGGAGTCATTAAGGTTAAAGATTCAGAAACTAACCACAGCACCACAAGATATGAAGCAGGTACAGAATTTAAGACAGTGTCCAAAGAATAAATATTTGTGTGGGTATATTTTAAAAGCTTTGGCTGATATATTAAAATATTAAATAGAGACACATGATTTACGTTACGTTTATGATGAC
>JAUBNQ010000011.1:17213736-17224440 GCA_032353495.1 Ctenopoma kingsleyae
TTTCTCTCTTTTTCTACCTGTCTCTGCTCTGCTCCGCCCACTCACTCACCTGCTGGAGAGAATTACCATGCTACCAAAAACATTTAACATATTTATTGTTTGAGATAAATGTTTGACATTAACGTACATCAGGGGTTCAAATTAGGGACACTGAGTTTCTGGACCCATAAATCTAGTCCAACATTCCCTCTCTTTTATCTCGGTACTGATGGGAAATATGTGGTGAGTCTTTAGCTTCCAAATGCTCCAGTGTAGTGATGGGAAGTCCGGCTCTTTGCAAAGCTTCGGCTCTTTTGGGCTTCGGCTCCCTTAGAAGAGCCGACTCTTACGGCTCCCAAATGGCTCTTCATTTAGCATCACTCGGAGCCTTATATTTTAGCCCAGTTTAGTAATTATGAATGGTTTGTGTGTTGTTAAGCAATTTTTATTCAGTGTCTTCATAAATGGCTTATTTTTTTTAATATATTACAAAAAAATACAGAATTACTATTTAACATTTTAATCAAACCTTTAACTGAACACAGAACCACAGCAAACAAATCAAACATTAACATTATGACTCTTTATATAAGTCTTTACTGCAGGTTCAGAGATTTTTGCTCATTTATCCACTTTTTCTCAACGCAGTTGCATTTAAGTCTCACCATTGCTCCGTGTAACTGGCCTGTACCACTACACTGTCCTCAGCGCGTCTGCCCCCCTTCCTTCTTTCACTTAATGTATGATCCTAGTCTGTCTTTGCATGTGATGGGCCACATAGTGTGCCCATCAAAATAAAGTCCCGCCCCTGCCTGCATGGATTCTCAGCAGCACAGCTGAAGATTTGTCTCTCCCCGCCGGGACTCGGTTCTCTACAAAGCATGTGTTTGTCTGCACTTCGTCACAGTTCATTTAAATGATCTTCCTGTTGTATGTGGAAACAGGAGTGTGGGGGCTGTGGGAGTAAATCAAAACAGTAAAGTTGCAGGTAATAAAAAAAACGACCTCTGAGCAGGAGGTGAGCTGCAGAATCAGATCATAGAAAAGACACATTTCTCATTACACACTGATTCTTTGTTAATAACAATACTAATGAATGCAGCTTTGTAACCTGGTCACTTGGGGGCAGTATCTGCACTGAAGTTGCACTGTGGCCTGTGTCAGTCAGTGTTTGCATGTGTTCTGGATTTTCCACTTGAACTTTGGAGCAGCTGAAGGGTTTACATGTGAAAGAGGAAGCAGGTAAAGGTACAAAAGGCTGCAGTGATCATTTCCTGCTTCATCAGCACAGGTCTCAGAGGCTGGGGCTGATAATGCAGAGAAGCTGTCAGCGAGTTCAGGGGCTGGTGTAAGAGGAGAAACTTGTGCGTTTTCAGTTGTAACTCTAACAAAGCACACATGGGAATGCAACCCTACGCCTCTCTGCTCATCTTACAGTGTGAGCTCCACCCTCCAGGGAAGGAGTGGGCGGTGATTGTGTGTGGGTGTGTTGAAGGGGTGGTTAAGAGTTACACTGAAACTACATGGCTTTGGACTGATACTATCAAGGTGTGGTTTTCGAGGCCAACAAAAGTGGTTCAACCAGTTCTTTTCAGAGCTAATAAGAGAGCAGACACGAGGCCTGGATCACAGAGAGGAACCAGACTGGAGACATGGCGGATACAGCAGCTGCAGAAGAGGCTCCCGTCAAACAGCAGCTGTGTGGGGTCTGCTCGGGTGTACTGAGCGGAGACAAGCCGGCAGCCTGCGCTCACACCGTTTGTGGCTCCTGCCTCGAAGACAAAAGTAAAGGATGTCCTCAGTGTCTGCAGAGCAACGGCAAGTCTGAACCTGCTCACAGTCCGAACCAGAATGGAACTGAGGCTGAAGCGCCTGTCATCGAGAGCAAAGAGGTTCAAGAACCAAAGACGGAGCAGGAGATCAAGACCGAAGAAGATCTGAATGAGGACCCCAAGAGTCCTGAAGAAAAGGAGACAGAGGCAGAACCACAGACAGAGGAGGAGGTAAAAGAAGAGGAGGTGAAGGAGGAACCTCTGGGCCCCGATGACGTGGTGTGTGACTCCTGCATCGAGAGCCCCCGCCGGGCCCTAAAGTCCTGCCTCACCTGCCTGGTGTCGTACTGCGAGACCCACCTCCGGCCTCACCTGGAGAACCCCAAGTTTCAGAACCACCGGCTGGTGGAACCACTCAGGGACATCGAGAGGAGGACCTGCGAGACCCACAAGTGGCCCCTGGATCTTTTCTGCTGCGCCGACACTTGCTGCATCTGTCAGGACTGTGTGACGGAGGACCACAGGGGCCACAACACCGTACCTGTGGTGGAGGCGCGCAGGCAGATAGAGGCAAGTGTTTCCAGATACTTCTCTCGTATTGTGCTGTTTTCCTTTCATCGTGATATGTCTAATATTTACAGAACAGATTTGTTTTATAAGAGAAATGTATTTAAGGAAAAGGTAAATGATAATGACAACAGTTGTTACTGAGTGAACATAAGTCCACAGTATTCTCAAATTACACCTCATCTCCCGTGACTTTGTTATCTGACATCTAACACTTTGTTTTCAGTGTGACAAAGGTCGAGTCTTCCACAGTATTAAAAAATAATCTTAAGTAAATAAAAAGACGGCACAATAAGAGCCATTAATGTGCAGTTTGAGCTGTGGAGCTCAGAGGTAATCCTTTAAATCACATCCTCACTGTTGTTTTCATATACCAAAGAAGAGATTTGTCCTGAGCAGCTTTAATTGATGTAATCATCAGCACCAGAGAAATGATGAATCTCTAAAATGCATCACAGTTGTTGTCACCATCTACAATGCTGCTCTGAACACTGGTTAAAACACTGATTCTAACTCATTTTCCGAGTAAAGGTCAACAGAGCTGTAAAATATCAGCTGCAAAATACTGTCCTGCAGTAACACAGTCAAATACCAATACTAAGGTTTAACGATAGTGCTTAGAGGAATTCAACCAGAATCAGTATCAGAAATCAGCCAGTTCCCTTTAACTCCACAGAACAGATGTGACACAGTAAGAAAAACACGAAGAAGACAACAGAGTGAAATAACTTCCTTTTAACTCCAGAGCTCTTGTTCCTCTTTATAAACCTGTCGTTAAGAGAACTCATCACAGAACTGACATCGTGGCTCTGTTTAGGCCTCCTGCAGATTCAGGTTCAGAGACATAGTCCCAGTTTGTCCCTCATAACAGTCACAGAGGTAAGAGTCTGTTTCTCTAGAAGATAAATACACGTCTGAAAGAGCCTAAAGGTCAAAGACTGTGGAAACACCTGAAGAACATAGTTCAGGGCTGAGACTGGAATGTGGAAAAACTATGCTCACATATGACAGTCAGACCCCTTTCCTTTTTTTCTTTCTTTTTTTTCTTTCTTCTCTTCTAAATGAGACTCAGCTGCCACAGTTTTGTTTCTGTGTCCTTTCTTTCTTTTCATCATCGTCTCACAAGTCTTATAGGTAAAATATATATACAAACTTCATTATTGTATTAATCTATTAAAATCCCTTAAATTTGTTATCCCTTATACACTATTCCCCCCCCCCAAAAAAACAAACCTCAAAAGTCCAGACAGTCCCAGGGCAGAGGTCTGTTACTCTGTTGATCCAGAGTTCTTCTCCTTCTCAGGTCTGACAAAATATTTTTAAAAGCAAGTTCACTGGAGATCATCCTCTGTTCTAAGACAGTTTTAACTAACTAATTTTCCAAATATGATTGTTAATTACACACATGATCAGCCAGAATAATCTCCTTCTGGGGTCTGGAAAAGTGTCCTGAAACAGTCCGTACATCACTGATTTCATATCAATCTGAATGTTAAAACCCACCTGTCTCATTTTATCTCTCACCTGTCTAGTACGGTAGCAGTCCAGGAGCAAGTGCTGTAGGGTCTCATCTTCGTCACATCCAGTCATTGGACATTTCTTAGTAGTTAGGAAGCAAGTCCTGGACCACCGCTCTGACAGGGAGTCTATTTACTGAGATCAACCACACTGTATCTCGGAGATTTTATCTTGTCATTTATATTTTTACTTATTTCTCCGTACTTAGAGGCTAGAGCATAGAGCATTCCACCATTTATGTCATCGTTAATAGTTTTGTAGATAGTTTTAGATGGTGCACTACTCCACATTATAGTCAGACCCCTTTCCTATAACGTTCAGTATATTTTATTGTTGGGTATTTATATATTTGAAAATTAATATTATTTAGATAATAATTATAATTGTAATAACAATAATAATAATAATATACTGTACTTATGAATTTCCACTTATGCTACTTAATTTTTACTACACTACATTTTAGAGGCAAATATTATTTTTTCAACTCCACTACATATATTTGGCAGAAGTAGTAAATTTATATATAAGTACTACATAAATATCTTAAGATAATTTTTTTACAGAGGAGCTGTTCTGATTAGATGTTTTTAACCTAACGAGTTGAATGAATGTTTGAATGTTTGTTTTTTGTACTTGAAGAAAAGAAAACCGTCATGGTCACCAAACAGTCACTAAAGTTTGGTTAAGTTAAAAGCAATAATAAAAAAATGAAGTGTAAACATTTAGTATTTTTTCTGTCAAAATGAAAAACTTCATGTTTTCGGCTTCTCAGATCTCCGGATTCCTGCTTTTTCCACATCTTAAATTTATTCTAATTATTTTAAACTTGCAGTCCAGTGGAGAGATTTATCAAATCAATGTCTTTAAGTCTTAAAGACACTGTCTTAAATTGTCAACTTAAATCATTTAGTACAGAAGTTTGGTATTAATTTGTTGCATAAAATTAAGCTGATGTAATTACCAATATTAACATTAATTATGTTTCTAATTTAAAAAGTTTATCTAAACCATTAAATTAGGATTTTTACCTTGTGAACATATGTGAAGTTACTTTCCAGAGTCTGTGTAGTACGCCTCTCCAATGAGTCCACTTAATAATAATATTAGTTTATCTCTTAGCTGTGGGGTGTTTTTCTAATGTAAATGTTAGGTAGCTTAAACTGTTTAGAGTAAAAAAAATGTGCCCTTTCCGCTGACTTCCCGCACCAGCTTCCAGCTAAATTTATTCTTGGAGTTGCCTCAACTTGTTTGAGGAATTCAGACTCAGATCTGAAAATAAGAAGTGGAGAATGGGACGTGTGTGTGTGTGTTGGAGAGGAAGCTGGAAAACAACACAGCTTTCCTGATGTTTACATTTGCAAGTGCATGTAAATTTGCTTCAGTCGGGATCAGACATATTTAGATTGTTTCTGAAGTATGTTCTCTTCCTCCTGCTGTGTTCAGAGGGAGCTGAAGGAGAAGCAGACTGAGGTGGTGAAGACGGTGACGGCAGCAGAGAACGCCATCAACAAACTTCAGCTCAACACTGTTTCTATTGAGGTAAACTCACTGTGTGACTCGTCTGACCTCAGCGTGTATGTCACAAACAGTAATGACAAAGCGAGTTATTTTGGTCTTGAGGACCCAGCAGCCTGTAAGTCCTGATGCAGCAGAGCCTCTGAAACCAGACATATTTCCCTCAGGCATGGGAGGAAATCCATGTATTAATGTTGGGTGGGGGTGAGGCAGCAAAGTGTCTTCACAATGAGGTGGCAATTACATAACATTATCATGTGATCAGATGCATTCCCAACCTTGTGTCTTCATTATGCATCACTTCCTCTGTGAGTATGCGATGAATGCTCATGTGATATGTAATCAAAAATGCTATTCTGCAGCAATCGGTGACCGAGGTGCGAGCAGTGATCGAGAGTGAGTTTGAGAAGCTGCAGGCAGTGGTGGAGAAGGCCAAGAGGGAGGTGACGGAGATCCTGGAGGGCGAGCACAAGCAGGCGGTGAAGCAGGTCGAGGGTATCCAGGTTCACCTGGAGCAGAGGTGCACGGAGCTGAAGAAGAACCAGGCGCAGATGGAGAAGCTCTCCAGAAACAAGAATGACGTGGACTTCTTACAGGTAACACGACCAGGAACAACAGATTCAACTTCACTGCTGGTGCAGGATCCTGTGGTACTCACCACAGACCTTACTGTCTAAACTCACAAGATATTTAACATCCTCAGCCAGTACTCCAGTACTATTCACTTTATTACTGGAATGAGCTACAAGTACTCCTCAAGGAAACATCAAATTTGATGCTGAAGTAACTAGTAACTAAAGGTGTAAAAAAAATAAGTGTAGTGGAGTAAAGGTACAACATTTTCCTCTGTATTGTTGAGGAAAAGGAACAGAAACATAAAATGAGATTTTAAATACATTTTAAATGTTCAATTTTACTTCATGCTTCATGCTTCATTACTTCATGTTTGTTTTTAGGAGTTTTCACAGTGGAAGAAAGAAGCCACTGATGTTTCTCTGCCTGGGGTCTACATCGGCCTGATGGACCGTCTGAAGTCCTTCAGCCTCGTGATCGTTGACTCCACGCAGGAGCTCTGTGACAGGCTTGTGTCCTCATACATCGAGAAAGTTAAAGAGACGTGCAAAAACGGTGAGAACAGCACACATTTTGACAGATTTCAGCCTGTCTATCGTACATAACTGAGACAAAATGTGTTTAAATATGTTAACTATGTTAGTTTGATCTACGTGTGTGTTACATGAGTCACCTCTGGTGTGCATCATGCAAACGAGCAGTTGAAATCCTTTGTCAGTTTCCTTGTGACAGTCACCAGAGCCTGAAATATGTGTTCTTGCATTTCAGACAAAATGGGAATAAAGACGACAGTTCATGAAATTGTTGCTACAAAACAGAATATGTCTCTTCCGGATCCAGCGACACACGCTGACTTCCTCAAATGTAAGTGTGTTTATGTATTTTATTTCCAGTCGTCACACCCGACCTTGGCCTGTTACACAGGCTCAGGATGAGATAAGAAATGTTAACTAAACAAAAAATATGAATGAAAGCCTCCAATCGTTCATCCACCTTCTGTAAATGTTGCCTGCAGCTTACACTGCACCACAGGCCTGGATGGGTTTATTACAATCAGCTCCTGGACTAATAAGTCATGTTGTACTGTAAGTCTAAAGCAGCATTAAACATAGTTCCCAGTTTTTCAGACAGGAAAATCTGCTCTTTAGCTGCTAAATGGTCCACATTGTTCACCAGCTGGTATCTAACTGTGTCTGTCTGCTGTTCGTTGATGAGCAGGTAGTGGCCAGTGAGGTTTTTAGTGCTTCAGGTGCTGCTGAGAATGAGATTGATGAGAGCAGCAAGTCTGAACCAAAACAGTCGACTGATAGCCAGTGTTGGCTGATTATTCCTGTTCTTCATGTAGAAGTGTGTCTCTGGACAAGACGCTGAACCCTGAGTGCCTTAAATGTAGCAGCCTGGCCACATCCATTTGCCACTGGATTAATAAAGTAGTTTGCAAATTGATATAAAAAGTAATACATGACAAAAACATATTGCTGTCCATTAAAGGTAATGAGCTGAGTTAAAAACAAACAAACAAACAAAAAAAAAACAAGGACGAGGTCACAAATGTCTTGCTATCCAACTGTCAGTCTGCTGGTCTGGTACAGTGAGGAGTGTAGGTCATCCATGCTTTGAAAGACCCCAATGAAAATTTTAAATTACTTTTGTATTACTCTTGCTATGCATCCCCAGAAACTATGATTTGGTGTAATATAAAGTACAACTATCAACCCTGTTGCTTTTCACTGGTCCACTTTGGTGCTGCCATGTTGCAAGTCTTCATCTAACAGCCAAGGATTTCATCTTTGATGGTTACACAACCTGCTTTAGCTCCTTTACAGACGTTGTTTTACTGACGATGTGAGTTGCAGTTTCATCTTTTGCTGCTTTCCTGCTGCACTGAGACATTACTGTAGCATATGACTTAGTTTGTGTGACATTCAAAACACAGAAAAGACATTTGAGAAGATTCGTTTAGTCCTTGCGACTCCAATACAAATGAAAACATAAAAGAAGGATATGATGTTCCTGCAGCATGTTTGACAGTGAACTAACATTGTGACATTCTTCCTCCAGATGCCGCTCATATGAGTTTCGATGCTAACACAGCTCATAAGTTCCTGCGGCTGACAGATGAAAACAGGAAGGTCATGAACACCACGCCCTGGCAGCACCCGTACCTGGATTTACCTGAGCGCTTTGAGAACTGGCGCCAGGTTCTGGCCACAGAGAGCTTCTATCTGGGCCGGCACTACTTTGAGGCAGACGTCAGCGGCGAGGGCACGCACGTCGGTCTGACGTACAAGAGCATTGACCGCAAGGGCAACGAGAGCAACAGCTGCATCACGGGAAACAACTTCTCCTGGTGTCTTCAGTGGAACGGACGCACCTTCTCCGCCTGGCACAGCGGCGTTGAAACCCCTCTCAGTGTGGAGAAGTTCCCTCGTATTGGAGTGTACGTGGACTACACACAAGGCCTCCTGGCTTTCTATGGAGTGGAGGACAACATGATGCTCATCCACAAGTACAAGGCAGAGTTCCTGGAGCCTCTTTATCCGGCCTTCTGGTTGCCCAAGAAGGAGAATGTCGTTGTCTTGGTTACACCTGGAGATCCAATACGGCTCAAAAGCCCCTCTCCTCCTGTTTCAGCCCCAGACGCGTCTGCTGCTTCATGAACAAGCAGCACAGCAATGACTGGACATCAGTGTTTCATGGATAAAGGGACAATTCAGCAAAATGAGAGTATTATTGTGTAACATTCACCTCATCAAAATTTTAATTAAGTAAATCTGCCATATGAAGCTGTTTACCGTGCATCATTGTTGTTGCATATCTTATATATTAAATTGTCCATCTGTATATCTGATGTGGGCTCTATTTACACACATATTTATACTGCTGTTTGTGTTTGGTACTACTGCTGTACTTTTCCGCACACTGTGAATGTGAACAAATGTCCAATATTTCCTGTTTGCAAATAAAAATTTGAATCTGCATTCACAAAAAAGGAAAAAAAAAAGGAAAACTCACATTCGGACCAGAGAAATCTGGCGTGAAAAACTGGGAGCTCGCACGATATTGACAGCATCAGAAACAAATGAAGTTGTCCTGAGCAGTCTGTTGATAAATTACAACAAGTGATATTCAGTATGTCACATTCACTGTGACAAACATGACACAGTCACATACATTTTATGTTTTATGATTTTATGTATGGTTTTTCTATTACCTAACATTGTATATTGATATGATCATAGATTTAGTATTTTTTATTTGAATTACTTCACTTATTGCTGGATAGCAAATCAAAAAATTATTATTAATTAGAACTCATTATCATCTTATTTTGTATAGCTAATCCAGTTCTGAAAAGTAGCTTTTGTGGAGTAAAAGTTTTGAAATTTAGTGAATAAATGTACAAAAGCATCTGCTCTTTTGCACATTACTGTATGAAGTTCAAGATTCAAAGTAGATTTCAGTGTCATTTTCAGAGAAACAAAAACCAAATAAAAACAGCATAAAGACTGTAAACTCATTTTAAGAATCTGGCTTTATTTGGGAAATAAAGAGCAAGTCTGTCACACAAGAGCTGGATTTATTACACAGATTAAAGACATTCTTCTTTCAAAACACTAAAATCAAGTCCAGACATTTTCCCAGTATGTTTTATTTTGAAAACCGTCAACTCGATCCATCCTGCTTTAATGGATTCTGTACACCAGATCATGTTTCCAGATCATAAAGAAACATGACATATTAAGAATGTAACCAGTGTGACACAATATATCAGTCAAAGTAGTATTATGTAAATATTACACAAAAACAGCACAACTAAACAAATAATTAAAGCGCAATATTTTACAGCCATTATTGAAACAATGATGGCATCTACGTAGCATAAAGATGTAAAAGAACAAGAGGAAATAAAGTCCAAATACCTGCTGACTGATTTTCAAAAACGTCCATAAAACAATAATTATCCTCAGTTATTATATGATTCTTATGTTTCTCATTAAAATAAACGGGTAACCTACACTGACGTAACAATATACGTAGCACGCTGTGGTCACATGACTACGACGTACAGTGACGTGGAAACTGAGTATGTAAGCAGGAACAGTCCAGTTTCAACATGCTAACAAACGTAAGTAACAGATATTTAAGATTTTGTCCTCTAATGTGTCAAACTGCTAATGTAGCGACACCTAACAAGACTAATAATGGCTGTAAATTGAGTTCATCAGCACAAATGAATTATGTGTGAGCTGAGGTGAACATCTGTCGAGCTAACGCTAACACTAGCTAATAAGTTAGCCGTTTTCATGTTTAAGCTGCTAACGTTAACATCGCTTTACTTAAACGTTTCTAAAACCACAAAGCCGTTTAGTTTTCACCTAATTATCACCCACGAAAGTCTGTGTTTTACATTTATGTTCTTATGTTCTAACGTTACCTCGCAGCTGTAGTGATCAGTGTTGGCTAAAGTTAGCTAAAGTTAGCTGCTTTGCCTTTCTGCACTGTTCTTATAAAACAGTATGACTACATTAAACTTGCCTTATAAATTAGCGGCAGACACACGTTTGTTGTATATATTATAGTCATATTAATATTATATTAATTAAAGTGTGCAAATGTATTTCAGGTGGATTAACGTTAGCACCTAACAGTTAGCTTCAGTAAACAACATTAGCGAAATGCACAACTTTGCTCCTCCGTTTACGCTTTATTAGCAGTAACATTACATAAACATATAAGAAACTGTAATATAACTATCAGCAGACATAAATGTGTT
>JAUBNQ010000011.1:17253194-17276820 GCA_032353495.1 Ctenopoma kingsleyae
AAGGTCATCCACCATTTCCAGGAGGGAGGTCTCAGTCGAATGTCCTTTCCTGAAACCAGACTGAAATGGGTCTAGTAGATCATGCGCATGCAGAAATGAAGAAAGTTGTGCCAGGACAGCTCTTTCAAGAATTTTTGAAAGAAATTGTGGAAGAAAAAGTGGGAGACTGCATGGTAGCTGTCCAGTAAGGAAGGGTTTAGTGCGGGTTTTTTAAGCAAGGGAGTAATGAGAGCCTGTTTGAATGCAGTGGGAAATGTTCCTGTTGTGAGTGAAGAATTTAGGACGTGTGTCAGGGCAGATGTTATGGTAGGTTGTATGGACTGAAGGAGGTGTGAGGGGATAGGGTCCAGGGGGAAGGTGGTGGGGTGACTTGTCTGGAGAAGCTTAGACACGTCTGATTCCGAGAGTGGAGTGAAGGCAGACAGTGTTCTAGTTTCAGGGGTAACAGAGTTAGAGGGTGAGAATTGTTTGATAATGGCACCTTCTCTGTGAAGAAGGTAGCGAAGTCTTCAGGTGAGAGAGAAGTAGAAGGGGGAGGTGGGGGAGTTTTCAAGAGGCGGTTGAAAGTAGAGAATAGTTTATGGGTGTCTGTGCAGTTGCTTAGAAAGATGTTAAGAGAGATTTATACTTACTAAGGTCAACCGGGCACTTGGATTTCTTCCACTTCCTTTCAGCTGCTCTAAGATGAGTCCTATGGCGGCGAACCTCAACAGAGATCCACGGAGAGGGCGGAGTCGCACTATATTAAACTGTAGCTTAGGGAAACTTACATTCACACTCAAGATATTTTTAGCTTTGATAACATTTGTTACATTTTCTGATCCATAATTTTGGGCCTATACTGTAAATAAACACAAAAAATGGCCTTGACTGCTCAGTTATTAACCCAGCCCATCATCAGCAGAAAGATTGTCCAGAACTCGACCATCTCATGTTTCAGCCTCATAGATCTGAAACATTTCTGTTAAACTTCTTTGGCATTTTTCAACGCTTAGTTAACATTTATAGACCAAAAAAAAAACAATTAATGAAATAAAAATAACAGGTTAGACCTAACCTTAATGGAAATAATTGTCAGCTACAATACTACAACAGTAAATACCACTAGTGAACAAAAAATGTATAAGTAAATAGAAGTAGAAATAATCAAAGGATCATGCTGTTTAGATCAACAAAGCTGTGAGCCTCAATTTCGCACATCCACTCACATTACGTCACTTTCACCCCCTGATAAATCTGCAAACCTCTAGGTGACATTCGGGCACTGGAATTGAGCTGCCTTGATTTTGAGGCAATTACAGCGTAAAGGCCTCGTAGCCAAATCCCTTCAGAGGCTCACGTAAGTCTGCGCTGTGCCTGTGTGGTCTTTCAGGTTTGTCAAGAGGTAGAAAGAGTGGAGTACGGTGGGTAATGAACTGAAAGCGGTCGACTGTGTGAGTGAGCCTTTCCAGACCCTGACGACATCTGTGCAGTTGTGCTCTGATGCTAGTGTAACAACAAATGAGATGAGATGGTGTGTGGCTTCATCGGGTGACGCAATGTACAAAGTGTGACCAGACTGAAGCGCTCAGGCAGTGGCATCTTGAGGTCAGAAGGCAGATTTTTGGAAAAGTGCAGGTTAATGACCTTGACAGATACACGTGAGCATCAGAACTGGGCCATGGAGGAATGGAAGAAGACCTGGTCTGGTGAATCATTGTCTTTACATCATGTGGAAGGCTGAAGGCATGTGCGATGTTTAAATGGGGAAGAGTGTTAGTCTGATCCATAGAGGCTCCACCTCACAAATTACAGGAAGTCATGCTGTTGACGTCTTGGTGCCAGCTACCAGAGGTCTTATGTGTCTCGACAGGTCAGAGATGTTTGGCAGCAGTAGAGCGATCTACACAGGCAGCTGGTTTTAATGATGTAGTACATTTAAATTCTAAGAATGGTCTTAGTTCAGTTTACTGACTCAGATTTGATTCTGCCATTTATGTTGCTCTAGGTTCTACACATCATCCTTCATTTTGGCAGAGCTGCTTGTCCCATTAAACACAAGTGCTTTGTGTCTATTATGGTCACAAAACTCTTCCCTTGGGCGTGGGATCAGGTTTGAGAAAGTTCAGTGCAGCTAAGCAGAGGACAGCCAGAACCAGAGAATCAGGAGCAGAGATCCTCAGAGCGGATTTCGTGTGGACTCTGCACCGTCCTTTTCAAGTATCGAAACCACAGGATCTGTAGAGAAGCAGCTCTGTTTTCTCTTGACGTCAGAGTAGCATGCACTGAACCTCGCATCACCAGGGCAGACTGATCAGTCTCTCCTCATCTCATTATTACCGTCTCATGTCCAAGGGTTTATGATACACTTGAGCTTGATGATGTGCTATCAAGTGTTTGCTTGTATGCATTTATTATTGTGTCCATATGGCTCTGGATTGGTGTTTTGGGAGAATAGACTGACCTGAGTCAAATATTTCTGCTACTTGGACCATAAAATTACTTCCAGTCTATGAATACCTTTTGTTTTCAAAGTGACAGAAAACATTCTGTTTCAACAGAGCTCACACACACTAAAGTTATTAGGATCTCCTCCCTTTGAGTGAGAAGAACGAATGAATCCATTGTTTGTTTGCAAGTGGGATTTATCAGATCTTCTTTATCATAACTGTTCCTAGATGGTGCAGTAATTATTTTATGGATATGAACGTTGAACCATATGCATAATGCCAAAATGCCAAGATAGATTAACTGCATTAACAAATGCATCACAGCTTCACAGGAACTTCAACACCCAGGAATCCAGTGGCATGACATCAGACCACTGCACTCTATATCGGGTTTTGACTCATTACTTCCTGTGGTTCTGTGGGCACTAAGGGAGGTGTGCCTCCCCTCTTCATTTGCTCTAGGTGCTGAAATTTCCCTTTATTTCACATTACTTAATGTCTGTGCGTAATGGGAGACTTCCATGCTTAATTTATGCCTCCAGGTGCCCCAGAATGCCTCTGATCAACTGGACTCAATGGTCAGGTTGACCCAAGTGCAATTCCCGTTATGTCATGGAACCTATAAATAACTCTAACCATCTGTGCTGCTAGTACTAGTTTTAGTCGCCTTCTGGCTCTTATCTGTAAAAACCTGTATACACTAATGATTACTGACTGCAGTACATTTAGTCCAATACTGTAAAAGTATATTATTAGTAGTTATTACTAAACCAATAGTTCTTCAGAGTTCAGTCTTTCTGTGAAAAGGCACAGGCCACATTTAAGAGGTCACTATACTTTAAATGTTAGAATATCAACCAGTACTTGAAAACTCTCTCCAAAGCTTTCTGACACTGCTCGAACTCTCGCAGCAATTAACCAGGGAAGAACTTCTCTCACAAGTTCTATTTTCATCTTTCACGCAGCTGCAGTGCATACAGCGGCACTTGAAAGTTTGTGATAGCTTTAGAATTTTGTCTATTTCTGTATTAATAGGAGCTAAAATCTGATTAGATTTATGTTTGTCTAGATCCCATCTGTGAAACATAGTCGTGGCACTATCATGATCTGGGCCTGCTTTGCTGCCTCTGGACCATGATGCACAAGTTAACAGGAAAATGTCAAAGTACCTATTTGTGATCTGAAGCTCAACAGAAAGTCAACAACCCTAAACACACTAAAAAATGGTTAAGGTAAGGTTGAAGTTATTGTTCACTCACTCAAGATGTTTTCATTTTCACAAACTTTATGCATAGATGTGTACAACATAATTTCATACAAGAAAAAACTATCACTATTGAATGTCCTCTTGTCCTCTCAATGACGGCCACACAGGGACTGAGACACAATCAGACGTGGTCATACAAATGAAACAAACTAATAAGTTTACGACAACAACAAGGCACACCTTACTGCTCTTAGGAGGTCACATGGAAGCATTTTCTATTGTGCTGGCCACATCAGGAGGACAACATTCGTCGGTTCATTCTAAAACTGTTTTTGTGATGTGCCAGTGCCGTGTTTAAGGTTACATTAGGTTTAGGCAAACAGCTTGGTTAAAATTTTGGACAAAAAAAAATGCTTTACTAAGGCAGCTATAGGGCTGTTTCGTTTCAGTGTGAGCATATGTTTTTTGGGGGGCACGTGTTTAAATGAAATGTGTGAAATGTTTTTCTTGGGAGAACAGTCTCTTTAGAGCACAGTGACATAGCAGTTCTTTAAGTGCACATGAACCCGGTGAACTCGGGAGTCAAAGCCTAACCACGCATTATTTGATCATGTGAAGTTTGCAAACCTCACACAAAGATTTAACATAGCTATATTTTTTCTATTCCTCCACTACCTCTATATATATTATCACCCCCACATGCTTGCCCCATCAGATCTGCCACTCAGCCCGTCCCCTTTTGGAGGCCACGAGAAATAAAGCGGCTCTCAGTACCACGCGAGGGAGGCAGATTTTCCACTGGTTTAATGAGAATCACAGACAGAAGAGAGGAAATGTGCAGGGTATTTATAGAAAAACGACAGGAATGCAAGCCCCTTAATTGTGCTTAGTCTATCGCTCTCTGCAAAACCTGCACACCACTGCTCCCATCCTCCCTCAATTTTCTACACTGACTCAAAGCATGTGGAGGGAAAACAGATACATGAGACAGTAAATAAAAAGAAAAAAAAGCACATTATTATTTAAGAAACATTTTGCTGGTTTTCAGTTGCTCTCCCTTGTAAGGATGACATGCAAAATGGAAAAACATTTTACTTTAAAAAACTTTATGTCCAAATACCTGCAACAGTAACAACCTTCCTATCAGCCTCAGCCACACTGCTGTTTACAGTCAGTATTTAACTCTGTAGTGAGCCACCTGCTTTGAATGTCATCGGCACTATTATCAGGACTATAGATGCGGGTTATTAGGAGCATCCACCTGCTAGAAGGCCATCATCATGCACAAAACCCACGTGGTGACAATAAAATTTTTTCAGTCAAATAAAATCGTGAACAGTAAATATTGCACTGTACAGTACTAGGCAGTGTTTTTAGACACGGTGGGTTTCCTTCACTCGTGATAAACTGCTATAGTTTTTAGTATTTTCTTGTTTGTAGCGTATTCTTGTTAAACAATTTTTTCTATAAAACTTATTCTTGTTCATATAATTCTCGGATTTGTATTCACTGTCATTTTGTCAGAGAACCTGGAAAACTGTAGTGCAGTCAGACTAAAATAAAATCCAGGATTAACAGTAAAACAGTCAGTTCAGCTAATTAAAATTAGTATAAAGCTAGCAAAGGGCTAGCAGTCCTTCCCAGGAAAAGTAGCTGGAATATTGCTTGATCTTCCCATTTTTCCAAAATCTCATATTTAATAATTTATGTGGGCACTTTGATTCAGCTCTTACAGAAAACAACAGTTGTGTCTGTCACTCTGATGGCTTCTGCCTTTGAAGAAAAATACAAGTTGATAAAAAACGTGACATTTTGTTACTAATGTAATGAAATCAAACTTCTGCACAAGGATTTCTTTTGCTGAATGTCAACTCAAAGCCCAACTACAACAACTAAATTCAATTAAATTAAAAACAAGCTTTCAGTTGAAGACAACAACGTTCCAGTTTTCATCCACAGCAAATGGCAACTCAATCAAAAATGTCCTTCAAGATAAATTCAAACATGTTAATTCAATGAATGACTTCGAGAGAACTTATATTTTTATTTCCATTGCAGGGAGTTTTCCGTGTTTCCTTATTTTCCCCTGAAGAGGTAATCACATGGATGTCAGGTAAAACAGACTGCCTTTCCGATCCAACCCCCCTTCCCTTTTGGTGGAAGAAGGCTGTGTTGCTGTGTTGTACATGTCTGTACAAAGCTCATCCTCCTCCTCCTGGAGGCTCCACCAGTTATTATCCAAGCAAACTCACAATGGAGATTAATTCAACATCTTAACCCGAATCCCACGTGACCTCTTTCTCTCAGTTTAGGAAAATCTAAGAAACACAATGAGCAAATAGCCTTAATGAAACGCACACTGTTTCCAAGGTGCAGTAAATCACTTGCTGCGTGACTGTGTGTTTATGTCATGTTTGTCCTTCGTTGTCACTAAAACACTGTCCCCTCCGCTGGTGCTGTTGTGCAAGGTGCACTCAGGAAAGAGGCTTTCGGCTTCAAAGTGGATTCCTTGTGAAAGTTAACCAACAAGTGGAATCAGATTTATCTTAAGTTGGTGATTAAATACAATAAATAAGGCTTCGTAATCAGTTCAATTAGGTGGATAATACATCACAGGGATGAGCAGCATGGAAAATAAGTGTAATCTGCTTCAGTGAAAAACACTCCCAAACACCAGAGTAATGCAAGAGCATGTGCTGTCAACGTTATGTCATTTTGCATGCGACCAGGCGTTCAAAGCGTACACATCTGTGCGTCCAACATTGTTGGTGTAAAAACACCCAAACACTGGGTACTTGCCTGTTTAGATTTCTCCATAATGAGGTTCGATGATAGATTGAGCTAGTGAGGACTACGGGATATTTCATATCAACCAATGGGAGCTCTAGTTTGTGATTGTTATTACAGTAGTCCTACTCCCTGGGCAAAAATGTTTTGTCATTTATTTATTCTGCAAGGCCACATGGTGGTATTTACCCTCAAACAGACAGCGGAACGGGAAGGCCTAGAGATTGGATCTCACTATTTACTAAACAAGGCAGTAATACACCTGTTTCTGCCCTTAATCTCAGCCTGACCCTTTGTTGTCCTTTGTCTTCCTGTTGTGGTTAATGCCTTTCCCAATGCCCTCTTTTTTCCAAAGTAAGGTGGGCAGTTTCCCCTCCTTAGAGATGTAATCGTTAGCGTAAAAAGATACATAAGTGAGTAGAGAGAGATACTGTATGCGAAGGCATGAAAGTGGAGCTGACACAGCTCCAGATGTAAGCATGCAGACTGTTTCAGGGCATTGAGTTTCTGCTGCCTGACCTAAAAGCATTATGTCTGGTTCTGTTGTGTCTATTGTCTGCCACTAAAAGCGCAAAACAGAGCACAAAAGAAAAACTGACATAAGTAGCACACACGCCTTTAGCTTCTCTCAAAAGATCAGATTCCTCACAGCTCTGCTTTGATGGTTTTCGTGTTATTTTGATCAGGATAATCAAACACAGAACACTAAAGTGGCTGCAGAGTGATTCTGCATCGTGTCTTTCATCTGTTTTTCTTGGTCTCCTCTGGTCACTCAGAGGATTAGCTCTGTCAATACAGGAAGCCAGGAGGTGAGGCCACAACATAGGTTAAAAACCATATACTGTATGAGCAATTGGTTCAGTCTGTATCTACGCCCTGATTCTGGGTTTGGTAGACTTTGAATGCCAGTTCCAGGTTCATTATTTGCAAGTTGAGATCCAAGACTAACAGCACCTGTTAACTCACAGTTCTCTTTTGTGATGCACTGCAGGTGAACATCAAGCACTGATATACATCTTTCAGACTGGATGCATTTCTATCGAACCTTAATAAAAATTTCAAAGGAATATAAAAACAGTTTTCTTGGCAAGACAACAATGCAAAGCAGAGACATCGATACTACTGACGTGCTTTAATAATTAGTTTTTTCCCCTTGGTGCCTTTCAGATCTGTATTTGATTCTCTGATCTATTTGACTGGATCAGTTTAGGTCAACCACGATAACTGTAATACGAGTTTCCTTGCCCAAAGGTTACCTCAGTGGAGCTCACACGGATCTCTGTGGCAGGCAGTATCATACAGTCAACAAAACAAAGAGGATAAGACATAAACTTCATATTATCTTCATCTTCATCTTATTGTAAATAAACAATATAAATAGCATTTTGTTACTGAACCTGTGCCACCTCCACAGTTCATCAAAATGTTCCAGCATTCACCACAAACCCCATTATATATAATTTTGCCACTATGGTACACCCCCTTTCTAATTTTGTACAAATTGCGATTCTGTGGTTTGACCTATTACATGAGAGTACGGTAGACTCTCTGCACTTTTAACAGTTTCGTTTCCTGTCCTCACAACCTGTCCCAACATAGCAGCCCAACATACAGTAGATACAAAAAAAGGCAGTTTGGTAAAGTACTACAGGTAGAAAGAGCCTGACATTTATCTAATACCTCTGAGTTATGCTGAGTTTTCTCCACAACACCATCAGATGGTTCCTGAACTGACAGATCTAGCAGCAGATGCTTTGTTGTACACGATCAAGAACACCAAGAAAACCTGAGGGTTATTTTTTGATTAAGAGTGTTTGCATTTCTAAACCTCCCTCCGTTGACGTAACGGTTTAAATACTCTAAGTCCTAATTCAGTTGTAACCTTTGTTGGGTCAGTTTAATAAGAAAATGCTGTTTGCATGAGTTTCTTATTCAGGGTGTTGTCTTAATCAAGTTAATACTGGAAATACTACAGTCCATGTAAATGTTATGTCTGTGTACAGCTGCCAGAAAAAGGTCTGATTTTTGGCCAGGTTTTGGTCATGTCCAAGATAAGCTATGGGAAGTCGTAAAATAAGCACAGAATATGATCTATTACATGAACAAAAGCTTTGAAAGGGCAAATGGAATCAGACTCTGACAATGAGACAATAAAAAATAAAATACTTAGAGGGAAAATGTTTGGATCTTACTCAGAAAGAGAAAGTCTGGCCTGCCATGTTACGTTATTCAACACATTTCCTCCTGATCTCACAGCTGTGCAGGTCATTAGCAAACAGCTGCACGGGAACCACAGGCCCTGACAAAACCTCTGCTGCAACTCCTGCTGTACATCCTGGGGTCATGGCAGGCCTCTGGGACCAGATCCATTGCAGGTCCGAGACTTAAACAAGACACTCTCAAACGTAAGAGCTACTAGCGATGACAGATCCCCAAGGCTGGACATTCTCATGACTGCTGATTCGTGATCCGAGGTCTGAACAGTAGGAAGTCAACAGCACGCAGCGGTATGTTCATATCAAGCGAGGCCAAGTAACGCACAGAAAGCCGAGGGTGTGAAGTAGGAACTGTGGACTCAGGTTGTAAAAATGAAGATTTAAGACTTGACTTGGAATTGACTGCTGCTAGATTTCAGACTTGACTGCATGAAGAAGTGACCTGAGACTTAAAAGCACGTTTTGACCTAGCAAAACCCCAGCCTAACACCTTCGATGTTGAAATATGGCATGCCATTGGACTGACTCGTAAACCCCAGAAATTAGTTAGCATTTTGGCATCTCTGGCTCCCTCATCCCAACAAGGTCAACACGTTTTTTTGTTAGATGCCTCAAATAAGGTCTGTGATCAACACCAGGTCAAGGGATTTTCACATTTTATTGTCTTTCATAAAATTAGTAAATACCCCACTGATGATCAATAAAGTATTCATTATTATTAATTTGTAAAGCCTTTGTGTGTCTCAATAAGGTGGATGCTAAAACGAGAATACAGAGGTTGTTGGGAACATGCAATTGGCTCTGTTACGAACATCAGCATGCCAACATATTCACAGTGACGATGTTAAGTATAAACTTCCTCACCTTAAGTTAGTGGGTTAGTAGGCTAACGCCTGCTATTAGTACTAAACACACTAAAATTGAGGCTGAGGGGAATGTTTTTATTTTCGCAGGTATTTGGTCATGGGCAAATTTTCTTTTGCTGCCCAGAGGAAAATGTTACCGCTCACTGCTTATTCTTCTACTGCTCTGACACAAAGTTGTGATTCTCATTTCAGCCTCATTTTAGTTTCTATTACGTTTGGATTTGATTTCAGGTACATGAAAAAAGTGCTAACATCCATTTCTATGTAGATCACCTTCCAGGTGTCACCTCGGCAGTGTCTGCGCCATTTGAAAGTCGCCTCACCCAGAACCCCCAGACATCCGTTGTTAGTCAAAACAAAGCTTTGCTGAGCTGATGTTTAATGTCATCTTTATGCAACACACATGGAGCTAAATTGGGCTTTCGGAATAAAATCCCTCAGCTTTTAAAAACGTGATCTTGCCACTTATCATGTAGGATGATCAATCATATAAAAAAAAGCAGATGCAGCAGATCTAACAAATCCACTGTGCTGTTACGATGTATTGCACTGCACACAATTTGAAATTATCATTAGTGTTACCAAAATACATTTTGAGTGTACGGCAACCGATGCTGGATGTTTTATCTGTATTTTGCCACAACACACGAGCTGCTGCCATGTCAGTCTGACTGTGTTTACCAGCAAAGGCCAACATGCCATTTGTCACACTGTCCGTGCTGACAGACTGTCTTTTAAACATATTGAGCTACACCAAAGAGGCTTACAATAAAAACACCACCTCCTGCTGATGTGTGAACAACAGACATCAAATACTTACATTATAACAAAGAACCATGCTGACGAAGATGCCAGGGAGTGAGACATTTGTAGTTCCTTGAAAACCCATTCTGTATGGATAATAACTGTAGTGCTACTTCTACTGCTATATTAACACAGTTGATGTGGTAAGTGTACTGTTGCACCAGTGTTTGGCTTCTTCTTGTTTCTTCACATGCCTTGTGCATGGTCCTGCCAATTTTTTTTTTTTTTGCTTTTATTGTCCATTTGCCATCTATCTGTGCTGTGACTGTATTTCTAATTCTGTCCCCCTTTTTGTGTACAGATAGACTTAGTTCTTTAGTGCAAACATGATTGAACCTGTCAGGTATATCCCCATTGTTAACCACTGCATTTCACAATCCATCAAAACTCACTTAATTCATATTCTAGTATAGGAACTCGTCATACATGTATCATTATTTTTTCTTACAATCTCTATTTAGCTTACGTTTTTAATCACTGCTTTTTCTGTTTCTTTGCTAATGTTGTTATTGCAGCAGTAAGATTTTTATAAACTTTCATTTTGTCAAACCATCAAATGTCTCTACAAGTCAAACTGTATGATAACATTTTACAATCGTCAACTACTCCAAAAGAAATACCCAATATTCTCTGTTAATTATCTTTGACTGTTTTTGCACAGTTGCCAAAATACACCCCGGTCTGCACGTGTGTTGCTCTGTGCTGCCTGTGTTTGAAGAAATTTTCCAGCCCATTCTGAAGTCCATTCGCAACCCCAAAAAGCAGCTCCCCAAGGGCGATCGTTATTCAATGTCTGCTGTTTTTCCCTGTGTTTACGTGATGTGCACGGTCAGCTTTGGTGACTGTTCAGAGTGGTCTTGGTGAACAAGACCACATGAAGCCACAGACTGTGTTGATACAGTTGCCTACCCTGAGGCTCGACAACAGCCCCTGAAGAGAGGGACCAGATAAATGATTTAAGGCCTTGGCACTTAGCTTCTTTGCTATTCACCTTCCCCCAGACTGAAGAGGTCGTGGCCCTCACAGCTGAGCTCAGCTGAGTCCAGTCCCAGTCCTGCTGGCTGTATCCTACTGGCCTGCATTCTCTAAATGACACTGATTATTTATCAGGTGCCTGTTTGATCTGATGTCGCCCTTGAACATTTTCCTGGAGCTGGCCAAATATGACAAAATCAGGCCACATCAGTCATGAGGAAGATCACCTGAGATATTAAGAACTTTTTGCATTGCTCCAGGAGAGCAGACTTTACATCATAATAATATTGTTGAAACAGAGGAATAAATCCAAATATATCTGGGCGGATGCCATGGAACCTTCTCACCAATCAAACGGATTTGAACAACACACAAGACCACCCTTCTGCAGAGGAAGTAGTGTAGATCTCTCACACATGAAGGAAAATCTGAGTCACTGCTCACTTCCAATAAATCTGTTTAAGTCCAAGCACAAGCCTGCTGTTATAATGAGGATTTTAATACGATTTCATAAGCAAATATACTCTCTAAAAGGCACCTGTTTTGATGTAAGGTTTAAAAAAAAAAAACAAGACTCTCCAATGAAAGGAATGAAAAGATCCAGTTAAGAGACAATGACGACAAAGCCAATCAGAACTTGAAAGATCAAAAACAGAAATCGTGTAAACCCACTCAACCGCTACTCTGAAATGAAGTCACAAAAGAAAAACAACAAATCTGTCCCAACACTAACACTCGTCAAATGTCCCGATGACAAACATCCAAAACTGGGGCAGCGGTTCAAGTACAAGATCAGCTGAAGGTGTTTAGTCGTCTGTCCAAACAACATGTCACATCAGAACTACTGCGTGTTACAACACAATAACACAATAAATACATCTAATATGTGGATTGTGTGATGGCTGTTGCTGTTTCTAACTGTTGATACTGGACGTGTGTCCAGTTTGGACGTGAAACCAGACCTCTAAAGGACAGAAGAGGCTGAGATCCAGTAAAGTTTAGACTAATACGTTTGGCAGTGAAAATGAGAATGGGTAGTTCCGTTCATACGGCAGTCATTGAAATAACACAAAAAAGACTAAATGTACTGTATATGTAATAGTGATTACCATCTGACACAGACCAGCGCACAAAGCTGTAACAGAGTAGTAGTAGTTGATAGTAGTTAAGAGTGTTTGTTCTACCTTGTTCGATTGTTAAGTAACTGGTAGTCTTGACAGTCATTTGTGTGCAACAAATTCATCTTATTAATACCGTCTTTTTACTTCGCCATGACATGGACATTACGATTTCAGTGTGTGCATGCAAAACATGTGTCGCCATGCCTGTAAAATGTTCTAGGGGAAACACTGACCTCAAATTCACCATTTCCAACATCTGTCTTTCTGAAAAAATTAAGCATGTTCTTGGAGCTTAAATTTCCATATTAGACAAACAGCATCCACCTTAAGTCGGTCACTCTGTAAACATTTATACTGTTAGAACAGAACCCTACATTTGCACAAATGAGCAAATGCAGCAGCAAATTTTACAGTAAGAAAGTAAACAGAGGATAATCAGATGATTCTGCAAAGATTTGGAAATGAAGGTTTTACACCATCTTGCCTTTACAAACACAAAAACCAATGTTTTGGTACCAGATGTATTTAAAATTAGACCAATTTCCACATTAAACCTTTTCCCCATTTAGTAGAAACCTGCTTTTTTTCCCACTAATTATCCTTAGTAGTCTTCATTAGGATGACAAATGAAGACAAATACATGCAAAATGTTATGAGCTCGTGCTTTTCTCCATGTATAATTTGACCTAATAATAAAATAATAAAAACATTTTTCTGCAGCGCTGCTCCCATTAATCTACTCTGTTACTGTTGGAGTTGGAGACACGTGTACACTTAAATTAGTAAGTGAAAAATTAGTGAGCATCAATGGCAAACAGCCACCGTCTGTAATGATTTTGTAACATCGCATCACATGTCACTGTTATTATACTTGTTGCTTTGTTTGTGTTGTTCCTCGCATCCTCATCTTTATTTTCTCTCTCTCCACTGTTAAAGGTCGTAAGTTGATTTCCTATTTCTTTGTGGAAAATAAGGGCAGCTTTTTCCACTAGGCCACTGCTGTGTGTCATTAACTGTGCGTATGGACAACATGAATCATGTTTTTGATATGAGGGAACTGCTTCAATGAAGTCAATTCTTTTCCTTCTACAACTTATTGAAAACAGCACCTTGCGTTAAAGCAAGGGGGACTGCTGCATGTACGACTCGACCACTCGCTGTTCAAAAACATAAATTTAAAACTGAATGGTAAATCATCCTGATTATTAATTCATTAATAGATAATATGTCTGAACCTCAAATTAAAAAATAAACATGGTTTTCAAAGTCAGATATTTCAGTTCTAATGAATTGGTAACTAATTGATCAGTAAACACAGTGCAAAAACTTGTCCCTTCTTTACAGGACATCCACAGCAGCAGATGCAGAACCAGGGCATTAAACATCATGATGGATCCCACCCCAACCTACGAACTGTTCACCCTCCTCCCCTCAGGTAGAAGGCTGCGCATCCACAAAGCTTGTACATGAGGTGCAGCTTCTTCCTGAGGCTGTGAAGTTCATGAACTCTGTGCCATAATGACCTGACCTGTTGAGTGAAATGGACCTTGTGGACCATGTTACTGTATTGACTCCAGCCTTCAGCTTTCTTTTAATCGTCACGGAGATGTAAGGCCTTATTTAGATCATGGAAAAGTCACTTGTTGGCTTTTTTAATCATGAAGTTGACATCAATTTGCCATTTAAAGTCTGAAAGGTACTTATGTTGCCAACACGTGCCATCAGCAGCACATGCTGCTTGTGCTCTTGGGACGTCACAGAGTCCCTGAACAGGTTCAGCCGCTGGGAGAAGCCACAGCAGGCCAATGACCCAGTCCCTGGGGCCATAGGCGATAATGTTCTGCAATGAACACCAAGCACTCACCTCTTTTTCCACTCAGCACTGCCTCAGTGAAGCTGATGTCAGCTTGTTGGACTCCTCATTGGCTGCAGTCTTTAACCAACAACCGACCATGTTCATTCAATCGATGTGATTTGAAAGCTGGGAGCAGAACCATGTGTCCTACTCCTACTGTCTTCATCTTGACGCTGTCCAACAGCAGTTGGAAACTGAAAAGTCACACAACCCCGAGAACAATGTGTTAAACGATGTTATTTATGATCAAACAACCCATTATTATTACACATTAAGTTCAGTAAGGTGTGTTTTCAACACCCCGCCTTTCTGTTCAGAACCTCTCCCTTGGGAGGGAATGAGGTCATGTTATTCAGGAACCAACTCATCTATCAGGACAATGGACCACTTGCAATTTCCCATTGTGCACTGCTGAGTTGTACCAATTAGATTCCTGGGAATCAATGCACATAGTTTCTCATAGTCAAAAGGGCACAGCTAACCATCTGATACCATGAAACTGCTTCCTTCCTTGGCGAGTGCTGAAGGGAAACCAACAAAGAAAAGTTAACACCCAAAAGTGACCAGTACCTCCCCAATGTAACAATAACGTGTTCAGCTAATTTTATATTTATCACACCAATGATGAAAAACTCATTTCCATTTCTGTGTGAAAATCGCCAATCGCAAAAGTTAACAGGCTGCTATTTTTAGAAACTTAAAAACTGTATTTAAAACTAAGCTTTTTGCGCATTGTGTATTCAGTTTGACTTTACAGGTTGCTATCCAATCAACAGCAGAGAATGAGTAAATACGTTCCACCTTAACAGTTGCCTGTGAACTGAGAAATCACCATCAGACCTCTCCAAAAGCATTTGGACAGCAAGGCCAACTCATTTCTGCTGTATAGTGAAGACATCTAGGTTTAAGATCAAAAGAGGAACATGAGGCAAAAGCTATTCACATCTAGATATGTTAGTAAGTTTATTTCACATCAGATGGCAAAGGTCCACATCAAAAACCACACAAAACAAAAATAACTATAACTATACAAACCACAAACATACAGGCATTTTTTCCAATATTTCCAGTAACAAGAGAAATAGTGTGTATCACTTAATGAGGGCTCTGTTAAGGCTTTAATAATTACATTTTGTGACTCCATTAATCTACGTGTAAATTGATAAATAAGATTTCTCAACACAGCATAAAAAGCAGGAACATTATTAGTCACAAATATATGACTTGAATTATTCCATCTAGGGAGCTTAAACAGTATGTATATAAAGTAAATAGTAAAAATAGTAAATAGTATAAAGAATAAAATATAAATATACTATAAAAAAATATATAAAATAGTAAAAAGTATAAAGTATATAAACGCATCATTATATGCCTCCTGAAGCCGTTTCATTTTTGGGAGCTTCATCGTGCAGCAAGGCAACGATCCTAACACCTGAAGAAGGCTGCAGTAAAAGCCTGGAAAAGCTAATTAAAAGAAGAAACGGACAATTTGGTGATTTTATTTATAACTATCCGTTCTGGTACTTTTGCTCCTTTTTTTGGCTCCACCATGATTTGGTGGAGCGACTACGTGTCGAACCCCAACCAATCACAGCTACTGTACCTTATAAAAGCTGAATGATCGAGAGCAAAGTTGATTAGTGATGAGAGACAGATTTCAAAGATCAGTAACCTCAACAGTTGTATCAAAAGCACCACAAAGCTGAATGAAAATGCACTGGTATGTCCTATCGTAACGTGAAATACTGATGCTTTGTCCACTCATGTGGAGTTTCATACTACAACAAACACCTTTGCATTATTTTGCCATGCAAAGGGGTGTCAATCATAGTTCTGTTGTAGTAACAGCAACAGTGTGGTCTGTCTCATGTCTGTCTGTGTATTCAACTACAATTATTATTATTACTATTATTACTAATAATAATAATAATAATAATAATAATAATAATAATAACAATAATAATAATAATAATAATAATAGATATTTTATTAATCATCTTGGTGAAAATCTTGTGGACAGGCTGCGCCTTTGAGGCACAAAGGGTTCAGGGTCCAATGTCATGTGTTTGACATGTGGCCATGGAAGCGAACTGCCTACCCTGAGGTTCATAGAGTACCTGAGACACATGCTGTAAATTGGGTGTGATGAGAATGTTTTTACTGTTTAAGCCCTAAGATCAGGTTCATGCATTCTTTTAAAACCAGGCCCAGCTCACATATTTGGTGTCAGATCTGGACCATCATCAAAGCAAGATTTTCACCCTCCAAACCTCTGCTGGTGTGACGGAGAAGACTGATAACGCCCGGGGTGGATTAGGAAGGATGACACATTAGCTCAAGTCTTCACAAGGCAGCCTCTTTAAATAGATGGATTGAATATGTCACCTCTCGCTGACCTGACACACTTTCCTCTCTAAATGAACTGCGAACAGCCGTCATTCATGTCCACTGATAAATGGGGAAAAAAAAATATATAACGTGTGTCCCATGGTCATCCATCACTGAGTGTATTTTAATCCAGATCTTGATTGAGATTCAGATTAAAAATATCTTTTTCCATTGTTAAAATAGAATTGTGCACTGTTTATGGAGGGTGGTGTGAAGTGCTTGCTGCATTGTGAACTTCTTTGGGGCATTACAGCAGGCTGTAAGTTTAGTTTTATGATATATGTTACTTAATGAATGGTATGCACAAACATAGGTGCACACTAAGATCACACTTCAGAATACCCAAACAAAGACTTTCCTAAAGAAAGCGTGAATTAAATGATCAAGATGAGATTAATAAATAAAACAGAGTATAAAATAGAAAATTCTACATTAAGCGATCAGATTGTGCTGGTACTCTGAAATCTACAAATGTTGATCAAATGTGAATTTAAACCCAGTGTTTCACCATCAGGCTGGACTGATTATAATAGGAGCGTGTCTGACCTGTCAGACACACATGTGACAGACAACAGAAGCTTTTCCAGACGATTACATCTTTGTACTCCTGCCTCATCCGGAGCAAATTTCATCAGCTAATTAAAACCATGAGGTAAAGCTAGTAAATGAACCTTATTTGGATTGTTGTGTCAAACGACTATTTCTGAGGTCAAGAGTAAATTGCATATGCTCAATAATGTCCAAAATCATAATATTAATAGCTGACTTTCCACAAAGTCAGTTATTAATTATAATATAATAATATAAGCTGCACTTATAAATATATGAGCGGATGAGTTGAGATGATAATATAAAAGGTGTTTCTTATACTGACGTAGCCACAGAGAATCACCCAAATGTCTGCAGTTGCCCTCAGCTGTATGGAGCATTTTCAGTGCAACACTCAGTTCAAAATTGGACTGGTTGACTCTCCTCAACCACATTTCCAGCTGCAGCAGGCAGCTGTCGTCTCTGTTGCTCTAATAAACCTACTGTACCCACACCACGTGCATATCTCTAAACTGCAGGCAGACAGCCAGTGCCTGATAAACAAAATGGAATATTTAGCAGCTAAAAAGCCATGTATTTTTTCTCAGGAAGTGGCAGAAACCAAACCAGAGCTAAAAGAAGAGGGAATACTAGGGTTTAATACATTAAAGTGGCCACAAGAAAATTCCAAATGAATGGCAATGTTGCTTCAAATATGCTGAACGTTTAAGAATGCACTTATTAACATGTTATGGTTATTTTCCATTCTACTTCCTCCTCATGCACCGCGGCACATTTCAGAAGCGGCTCTGTTTATTAAAACACAGCCATAAACCTCAGATCTGTGTTGTTCATAACAAATTAACTGTACGAAACGACAAAATCACAGCTGGAATGCGTCGTAGCCAGTACCGTGTAAAATAAGTGTTAGCTATAACAAATTTATGAGCTGGTAATTTGTCAAAGGCGTCTTTGTTGGGTTCTACCCCCTAGTGGCAAAAATGAATAAATATATTTGCATTATAAGATATCTTGCTAAAGAAAAACAAACTGAACCAAAAACTGAACCTCCTTGGCAGACATTCAGTAATATTACACATAGAGTAACAGGGCTGGGTTGCACAGATTCAGAAAGTATTCCTCCCTGACCACACTGTCTGCACAGCAGCAGCCAACTGTGGACTCCACACCACTGACATTCCAGCTGGGTCTAATTTGGCTGCTTTTCCCCCCACATTCTGTAAATTTTATTATTAATTTTAATCATAAATGTTTCCTTTTGCGGTTATGTTAATATCTGGAAATACACTGCCGCTGCCTCAGATCAGTCTGAAGTGTTTGCAAGGTGTGCAATTAAGGGCGTCTGGAACCTGAAGTCCAGCCTTCGTGCGGGTAGGTAGAGTGGCAAGACTTTCCAGGAATATCTCAAATAAATCAGGTGTGATAGCTCAATGGAAAAAATGGCCCTTTTTCCATGTCCACTTTCCAAATATTCCCACTACAGGAAATCCAAGGTTTAACACCTTTTGTCAGAACAGTTCTGCTGGTATTTCTATCAAAAGACAAGAAAAAGGAATTTGTGTGCGAGTGTAAATGACTTCTTTTTCCACTGTTCTGTTTGTTGTATTTTCCCAGGCAACAACAGAATCATCCGTTTACGCACCTCCATCATGCTATCAGCCATTCCCCTTTCTCCTGTCATCCTCCCAAAGCTTTTCCAATACATTCTCGACAACACACTTTGAGTAATTGTAGTGGTCAGTGCGGCAGGCCAGACATCCAAACAGGAAACAGGAAAAAGTGCTGAAATTATTCCGATCAAGTGAGATTGGATGATGGAAAACAAGGCAGGAGGAGACATGAAAGGAGGGTCACAAAGTGGACTTTTGAAGTCAGCCTCACATTTCTGCTTGTTTTGATTTCTGTGATTAAAAATGGACAGTTGAAGACATGCCCAAATTCACTGACTCATCTTGATTTTATCACAGGCCAGAATTAATCCTCTGGAATTATTTTTAGCTCGATGCGCTGGTTTTATCAGAGGTCTCCTGACGACTGGCTTCAGCTGTGTGGGATTATGTTGAGGTGAGAGACAGAGGTCTTTGCATGCAGATGGGCCCACAGTGCGGTCATGCAAAGGTCTCCGCATCCACACTGGGGCTGCTGCCATTAAAGGCTGGTCATGCAGTTGGCCTGTCATACAGTGTTGATGTTTGGATGGAGAAAATGTAAATGGAGTGTAATTTTTGGATGACAAATCTCTCCGCTTTCTCTCTCTTTTTTGTCATCGTCTGCCAGTGGTATCGATTTTGCAAATTAGTAAATATTGTCTTTTGAGGTATTACTGAGAGAAGTGGATTACATCATTCTTTTCAAAACACTCTTTCGTGTCTTGGTGTACTTCGCCATTCACTGCTTTGGTGGGAAGTGAATGGGTTATATCCTTTTTGGAGGTTTAGTTGTCAGACTGCCATTGGAAAAAATATTAGGGGACTGACAGAGGTAAAACAGAGTAACTCATCCTCAGGCCTGTCAGCTGGTCCAAGCCTTACAAACACACCATGTGAAACTAATTATATTTGCTATTAGCCTGTTTATCACATTGCCCAAATTGATCAGTTTGTTTTGTAGCAGATGTTGCGATAAAACCTTAATGCAAATGTTATTTTATTGATAATTGTTAGCTACCTTTCCTTTATCAGGTTGGTGTCTGAGGCGGTTTCCCATACCTATGCAATACATTGACCTGTCATGTAATAGATGACTATAAATACCATATACTGTCTACAAAACATTACAATCATCTTTTTATTCAAAAATATTTAGAAAATATAATTGCTCTTAGTTGGATGAACTTAAAAGTCTAACATTACAACGATGATTCAGATGACAAGTTGATCGTAATGTAAAATTCCTTTTTGTAGTTGCAGATATTTTTGCAATTGGATCCAACTTGCTTTTCCACCACATCACCCAGATATATGATAAATAAAAATAGATAATGTGCAATGTCCCTAGAATATACAGTATATATATAAATAGTTTTCATTTGAAGCTCTTGACATACTAGATCAATCATAAAGACAGAATATTAGGCAGGTCAGAGGGTGGGATGTGCCAATCCAGAAGGCAAATGTAACTAAAATGTTTATTTGATGCAATAACAAGTGTCAACCTGTGACGGTGTATGGGTTCATATACTCTACAAAAAGCCACAAGTGTTTTGAGGATTCTTTTGTTGGCAAAATAACTGCTGTTTAAATGTCAAAAACATAAAAAAATAAAAAATAAAAAAAAAGAAATTCCCATGCCTAGTCCTGTTGTTGATTCAAGTGACAACAGCATTTGTTTGCAGTCTGAATGAATTCAATAGAACATTTTGCAGTCTCAAGGCTTGCGGTTTACCAATCAGCTATGTTCAGCACTGTAAACTCCACTCAGATGTTTCGTGGTAAGAAAGTACTCTTTGGGAAAACTTTGGAGGCCCAGGAACCAAACTCGGACGTAGATTCTTCCACTTTTCGTGCAGCCTTAGAATCCCTCTGGTGGGAAGTCTTAATTGTGCAATACCACTTTTGCAGATTCACTGACTGCCATATTTAACTTTGAATACAAAGGAAAGAATTTAGGGTCAAACAAATTGAAGTTAGATATCGAAATGCAGAACACTCCTGACTCATGCGGCACTGTGGACTAAATCAGACAAATCTAATTGAAGCCACATTCCTACAAGAGGCTTGAATTCCAGAGCTATTCCTGCTCACGATACACACTGGATAACAGGTTTTTAAATCACATACAACATTTTATTTTATTTTATTTTATAAATTAGACAAGACAGAAAGCAAATCAACATCCAAACTTGGAATACTTTATCTCTACAGAGAGTAACATCAAAGATTTCCAAGTTCTTGTGTGCTTGAGAACTTTCTACAGTTGAATGTGTGGTTGTGATTCATTGTGTTTACATATGACTGTCCACAAAGAGAGGCTATGGCCACCCTACCACAACAGTCCATGAAAATGCAGGGTCAAGACATCAAAGACTTTGTCAAGATTATTCCAGTCAGGAGCATGAAATAACACTGTGACAAATACAACTTGCATGGCAGGATACAATGTCACTCATCCGTTTGCATTCTGGTCTTAATCAGATTGCTTATAAATGTCCAAAATTAAACCAGGCCGCTCCCTGGAATGTGGCTTCATGGTTGCGCTGGAGCTTAACACAAACAGGTCAACACTTAGCACCGTGAACACACTGTCTTCAGTAAGTCTGCTATAGTGTTTTTTTTATCTAATGAACTTAAGCAATTTAGACCAGTCATTATGAAGAGCAAAATCCACTGATTACACTTAACTTATTGGGACACAAGCTAAATAAAAGTGCAAAGAGGTAATGATGAATGTAATATGTGACTTAAAAGAAATCCTTGTCAGATTGATCAGAGAGTGTCACAACCCCCTCTCATACATGCTACATACATGCTTTAAATATTCTCTTTGGCAGAACAACGTGTATGCTCAGGGTAGTTGTCTTGGTGCATGATCTATTTCTGTTGAGCTTCAGTTTACATGGATGGATACCTTGACATTTTCCTGTGGAATTTGCTTATACAACTCAGAATTCATCGTTCCATTAATGACAGCAGGCTGTCTTGGTCCAGGGGAACGCTTCTTATTCAGGGAAAAAAAAGTTCTACTTTGGGCTCATCTGTTCACAGAACATTAGCCACTGTGAGCGAGGCCTTTAGTTTCCTAGATATTACCCTGGGCTTCCTTGTGACCTACCTTAATACCTTAATAATAAGTGAATACCTTAACCTTGTTATGATCTTTGTTGGTCGATCTCTCCTATAGAGAGTAACATTTATGTTCGGTGTTCTCCATCTGTACAAAATCTGCCTGGGGTCCAAATTTTAGATATGCTTCTGTACTATGCAGATTATCACCACCACGATTTCTTGGATTATGGACTACCTCTCTGACTTCCCCCTGTACATCTGTCTAGAGGTGTGTGTCTGACACTGTGGTCTGAAGCACATGTGCTCTGAAGATCTACCTTCCTCTTTACCTTGTATACCTCAGACTTTTAGTCTACCTCGGAGTCCTGCCAGCTTCTGAAGTTCTATGATGAATGTGCTGTTGCAGGATGTATTGAGGGTGGAGACATCACAGAGTATCAGACAGTGGTGGACAGTTTTGCGGTCTGGTGTGGGTGCAACCATCTCCAGCTCAAAATGAGCTGTTGGTGGACTTAAACTCCAAGATTCCAGTCACTGTTTTCTCTATCTGGGGAGTGCACTTGGAGTATAAACTGGACTGGACAACTAACTCAACAGCACAAGACAAAAAAAGACAAAATTTTCTGAGAAGGCTCAAGTAATTCAGAATATGCAGCACAATGCTGTCGATGTTCTACTACTCTGAGGTGGCCAGTAACATCTTCTATAGTGTGGTCTGCTGGGGCAACAGCATGAAGGTGGCAGACACTAATGGGCTGGAGAAATTAATCAAGAGGGCTGGCTCTGTTCTAGGCATGGAGCTAGATCCTCTACATGTTGTGGCTTAAACTCTTCTCAATCCTGGGAAACCCCTCCCACTTACTACACAGTGTGCTGCCTGGACAGAGGAGTTTCTGAATGTATATCTGATTACTCCCAGTTATCATTTTTTTGTGGTCATGTAAATGGGCCCAATGTCAAGTTCTCCACAGAATGCCACAGGAGATCGTTTCTCCCAGTGGCCATTAAACTATACAACTCTCCGCACCTATATAACGGGGACTGTACCTGAAACTAGATCAGTAACTGTTATTGCATAATCACATGTTTTGCTGGTGTGTTTCTTTTTGAATAGAAAGCAGCTGTAACGGCAAAGCAATTTCCCTCTGGGATCAATACACCTTACTGAATCTTGAATCTAAGGTCTTCAGAAATCTCATCTCTCATGTCTACAAACATTCGTTGTCAAAATTAGACTTTGATCACAGCCAGATTTCTCTACTTTAAATAAGACAGGGCCTCTGAGACTCGTTATTGTCATCCCACTCATTAAAACACCTGACTCCAATTTCCCCTTTAAATGAAATAACTCTAGAGGTTCATATACTTATGCAACACACAAATAAATAGAATTGGATAATTCTTACACTAAATTAAAATATAAGTGTAAATTGGATTAAGGGTTCCCAAACTTTCAAGCACTACTGTAGAGCAGCTATAGCCACTTGACTTTAGACACGTTCAGATGACGCTTTGTATTGACAAATTATTTAGAACAGGGGTGTCCAAACCTGATTCCCAAGGGCAACTATCCTGCTTGTTTTCAAACCATCCCTGCACTTACGAACACACCTGATCCAGGACTTTTTTTGACGTTGCTGTGACTTTGAACCTGGTCATCTCTAAACACATTAAGCATTAACTGTAGGCATCCTTTAAATAT
>JAUBNQ010000011.1:17285552-17296565 GCA_032353495.1 Ctenopoma kingsleyae
TGTGATAATAGGTTTTGCTAGCAAGTAAACCATGTTCTTGTGTGGCATCTTTGGCCACTAAATGTGCCAAATGATCATTTTGTCTTGATCATCTCGTCTTGAAACCAGAATAACAACAGAAATTAAAATTTGATAAACCCCACAGCCCTAGTTTGTGGGATGCGTTTTGTGACCACGTCAAAGTCAAAAGTGTTGATACCTGATCGTTATGGCCACTGTCGAGGGCGGGTAAGAGGTTAAGTGACAGAAAAAAAAAGTTGTGTAGAGAGTTCAAAGTTCAAAACCAGGCTCTCGCCTCTTCGCAGTTGGCCAACTACTAAAAGGAGGTGGGTGTGAATGTCAGAATTTGTGTTTTAGAAAATTGACTGGACTCAACACCTCTAATCCAATGTCTGAAAGTTGCAGGTTTTCCCCATGTATCACACAAACACATCTAAGGGGGAAGCTGGTTGCTTAAGTACAGACTTTCTGCAAGGTCAACATTCAGAGCACGAAGCAGTCTGATGTTTGTGTAGTAGAGAGAAAATAAGGGATGTGTAAGTCAGAGTTGGCATCTTGTCACCTACTAACCGTCAACACTTTCTTTCATACTTCACCATAATGATGCCTCATCATAGTGACATTCTTTTGCCAAACCTAAACTATAGCTGCAAAGTATAAATATTGGAGGAACAATCAATTGAGAGGCAAATGTTATGAGGGGTTTTGCATTCATCCTTTTCTCAACAGTGTTTCCTCTCGACAGAAGGGACTGAAACCAAGCGCAGCATGTATTGGCCAAATAGCAGGGTACAAGCTAGGCCATACTTGCATTATAATTTTGCAGAATCTTCCAATATTATTATTATTATTATTATTATTATTATTATTATGTTTGGTGATCTGCTCGTGGTAAATTTATTTCAACAATTAGTTTGGACAGTGCATGTTACATACATACAGCTGCACACGTACTGCATTTTAATGATATAACCATTCGGATTTGGGCATCAAATACTTTCTAATATCCCAGTTTGGTCCCAATTGTCAGGAAAGCAATTTCCTAATTTTTTGATATAAGAACGAAAAAAGCTTCTTCATTTCACATTCTCTGACCTGGGTGTTCATGAGATCATATGGACCTGCGGTTACTAATGAGCACCTTGTCACACGGTGTTGGAGTTATAAGATTTATACATTTTAATGATTTAACCAGGTGGACAGGAGTGCAACATGTATATAAATGTATTACTAAAGTGCATTTGCCAAAGTGCTCACTGAACTGCAAACATTCCTCAGTCAGTTTTAAGGTGTTGGTTATATACACACACGCACATTCATAACATGTCTGTTTTTATAAAGGTTAATCAGCACATTAAATAGTGGTGCTCATTTGGAATATTGTGTAACGTGAATAAATATTGTGCAAGCAAAGACTGGATAATGTGTGGATAATGTGTTGGGAGTGATTGAGTGAATGTGGGAAAATATCATGGAAAATATTAGCAAATCGGAAAATGTTACAGGTAGTTGGAATACAACAGATATTGTAACAATATAATGGATTCTGAGGTTGTGATGACAAATCTTCCAGAACAACATGAAATCTCACCCTTTACTCTCTCATTTGCTCATTCAGACACACACACACACACACACACACACACACACACACACACACTCAAGTGAACGGTGAGGATTATTTCACTAATGAGTTGGTTTGGCTGCAGTTGAGTTATGGGCATGAGCGCATGGTGGGACCTCACCCCAGTGCAGCCTGGGAGAGTGTACTGAGTGCACCTAGTGCCACAGGCTGCCAGATCCTGTGCTGACTGATTTATCAGCTTGCAACTGCCGATTGATGAGACTGAGATAATACAGATTTGCGGATACAACAACCTGACCATATTAAAATTCACTTGATGATCTGAATAATTTAAGTGTGACAAAAAAAAACAGGAAGTAGGCATGTACTTTCACAGCACATGAACTTCTGGTCACATTTCACAGCCTTAATTCAAGCCATCTGTTAATTTACAACAATCAATTTATGTGAGGACCTACAAGGCTATTACTTTTGAATTCCAACAAGAAAATGTAAGCTAGTTAGCCTAACTTACTAACTTCAGCACCGATTACCACTACAGGTTACTTTTCACACCTGCTTAGTTCTCGCTAATCATTCATTTGACACTTTTGTCTAAATACTGGCTGAGTGTTGTGTTTATTAATTTATTGTGTTATTATACATTATAAAAAGAACACTAGTTCGCATTAATTACCTCTATGGTGATGGCAAATAAAGTGACAGTCCAAACTCACAGGGCAAATGGCAGGAGACTTATGCAGTCTGTATGCAATGATGATATCAAGTGATATACAGGGTGCATGTAATGTAATAAACCATTTTTAGTGCTGACCTATAGACATACTGCGCACAGCAGGTACATTACAATAACAACATTGTCATTACAACCAAATATTCTTTTGGAGAACCCTAAGGAACACTAGTATGGGGAGTATACTTTAGTTTGACTTTCTTTGTTTTGTTAATTACAATTACCAAATAAGTACATGAATACGTCACAGAATGAAACGAAGGCCACAGTGAAGAGAGTCTGCTAGAAAGACAATAGAAGCAGAAAAGACAGAACAGTAGAGGTAGTGTAAGGCAAGTGAGCGAGTAATTACTTGCAGCTGTTGTGCTTAGTTGGGGGGTATAAATCTGTAACCACATCAGAAATTATCCATAAAATTTACAGATTAGGAAAACCATGTGTGTGGCTCTTTAACACTCCTTAACCTACACAGACACGTTTCACACTGTAAAGAGGCGGTTTAACTCCAGATACAGTACAGTGACTTATGTTGTGTGTCTTTAAAAATAAAAATAAAAAAAATTAATTAATTAAAAAAAAAAGACTAGTGAACATGCTGCAAAACAGGTAAATAAACTTATGGAGAAAGCATCGCCCTCACACTACAATCAATCAATTTAATGAGACTGTGCGACTTAAAGGGTTATGAGGACTGGGCAGAATACGGTCTCACAAAAAAAAAAAAAAAATAAAAAACACAAAAAATATATAAAGGTATAAATAAGCCAAAGGTTGTAAAACAGAGAGCTAGAACCAACTTTTTCACAAGGACTGGAACCATTCACACACCTGAGATCAATTAATCTGTCTGACCATTCATTTGCATCTCGGTGAACTAAAAGGTAGATGTAGTTCTGAGCTTCTGTACATGAAAGGCTAAAGTCATTTGTGTGTCCCTCTGTCTAAATGTACCATTACAATTTTTCAGCACTAAAAATAGTATTACAGGAAAGATTCTATTCAGAAACACTCAATGAGAACCCTGTACAGGGTGGGCCATTTATATGGATACACCTTAATAAAATGGGAATGGTTGGTGATATTAACGTCCTGTTTGTNNNNAGTGGGAGAAGAGGGTTGCATTGACAATCCAACACAATGGGCAGCACATTGAACACATTTTATAAGTGGTCAGAAACATTACATAGGATGCAACAGTTCTGAAACCGAGACAGAAACTGCAATACAGAAGGCCACAGTCTTTTGTCATGGTCCCATCTTCCACAACTGCAACACAAGACTGTGGATCATGGAAACAAGCCTCTCCTTCCCACCCAACCCACGGAAAGTAACACAAGCATAGCCGATGAAGGGAAAAGAAATGTGCACTTCACTGTGCTGGGTGACAAGTGCCCAGCATTGAATCTTACATCAAACTGTTGATCTGGTATTTAAATATTCTGAAAGAACTGTCCCACATGTGATTAGATTAGTCAAATCCTTGTCCTGTAGAAGTCCTTGACATTTTGTCCATGGATTCATATGAATGACTTAACAAAAGCTTGGAAGATATTAAAGCAGGTCAGATTGGCAGCGAGATCACAACATTGTTAATGTCAATGTACTGGAGATTTACTGTAGTGGTAACTTGATTACGACTGCTGCTCACTAACTGGTGTATTGCCTACAATTAATGGAACAAATAACATCGCTTACAGTATATAATAGTAGTAAGTATGTCATTACCAGTTTCACTGCACTAAAATGTCTGTGTCAGTCTTAAGAGTCATAGTGTAAATGCATGGGAGCGTAATACAGCTCTGGTTGAATGTGTCCCCAGGATGATCCCAGTGAAGACATTATATGGCGTCACTGAACGGGAGGAGGTAATAAAGCTGTTTATTGTCACAGGTGGGGCAGAGTCTGTGATGCTGTTGAGGTTTGAGGCCCAGCTGGAGGAACCAGCAGTGCTCAGAACGAAGCCACATCCGGGCCATGCCTCAGGGCGCTCCCCATGATCAAGTAGATATGTTTACAAGTGACTACAATACAATGACTCCATACAGAGTCCATATTGCTTGTGTTTTCTACATTACAAAAAATGATTTGTAATAATGGAAATTTTAACCTGATGGTGGAAAAAAAAATCAACGTTACTACAGTTCGTAATTATGGAATAATGACGTCCACCAAATTGCACATTAACCACTGAATTGTTGTGGAGACGTGAGGACAAGACATGAGATCAACTAAGTATAGTTTATCCTTTAAGGGCATCGATATATAGTGAATATCATTACAATCCATCCAGTAGTTGTTCAACCTCACGGTTGCAGCAGAAGAATAGCCAGTACAACTCATCTTCTAAAAGAAATCGGAAAACAGTTACTGATATTGAAAATAAACACTAGTTGCAGACTTGATAGCTGAAAACTGCCCCGTGAAAACTAGACTTGGTAGTGCTTCCTGAATGTCTTAATCATTTCCAGAAGCCATGTACTGTAGGTCAAGTTACAAACATTCTGGCCAAAAAAACTACAAAAAAAACCCACAGAACATATATGGTTAGCTCTTGGTGTCATTTGTTGCAGCAGAGTGCAACTTTATAACAGAAATGAAAAGGAGATCATAAAAAAAGAGAACCACAGCTAAATAATAACATAAAGTGGAAGTGACTGATTATAAAACAGTGTGGAGACCTGACAGCTCCCTTGCTTTTACTTTACCCAGTGTCACCCTCTCTGGTGGCCATTTGTGGTTTCCTTCAGGTCAAGCCCCCAGAACTCTTGCCAGACCACCACACACTGGTGAGTGACTCACTGACAGCAGTGAGATGGGCTGACCCATGGGGTAATGGCTGCTACAAGGTGGTTTTCACCTCTCACACAGCTGAGCATCTCAGTGCCCATCAGTTGTCCAAGTCCCATAAATCTCGAGGCCTTTCAGCAAAGTCTTTATAACTATTCCTTTGAGAGACGTGTATTCACACAGGCACAGTTTCTTGACATTTCCTCATCATCTCCTCACTTACATGACTCAACACCCACTTCAGTGGTTCCAGAATGGGAAGATAAATTCCCTTTATTTTCATTTTAACTTGAGTGGAACTCTCAAATGTCTGGGTTCACGGAGTACTCTTGCTTGTTATCCAGCTGCCTAATGCTGTCCAGCAGTACCTCTCATCTTACAGTGCTTCTTGTCAGATATTCTCAGACCCAATTCTCAATTGATGTTATACTGCTACTATCTGTTTCTCATCCTAGGTCCTTCTATTTGTCATCACTGTGGCCATCTGTTAGAAGCAGAGACAGTTAGGGGACATTGCAAATTCACAATCTGATAATAGCAGAATGAACACAGAACCTCAAACTGAGGACCAAAAAGAAGGTAAAGGTCCTAGAGGTGCTGACTCGAACAGAAAATTGAATGGAAACGGTGGAAAACCCCAAATGGCTGGAAAGACTTAGAAGCCATTCTCCTTCACTGTGTCAATCTACAAATAAACTCCAGAGAATTTTCCGAAGCTGTGTAGAGGTGAACAGAGAAAAGAAAGGCGAGTCGGGGGGAAAAAACTGACCTGTAATCTGTTTTTCTCTTGCTACGTGTCTTTACATCACATGATGTACAACCTCATCTGTGATTTCAGCAAAGACTGGTGTGATTGCTGCAGGGATGCATGGCAAACTGTCTGCACCATGACAGGACACATGAAGACAAAAAACATTCATATTGTTGTTGCGCTGTTGCTTAGGCTATTGTGTTAGCTACATAAAATACACATGTTCAAGTGAATAATTGATGTAAAGACATCAACAATGGCAAATACATTTTATTAAGTGTATTCAGAAATTTTAGGAGTTCTAAACCAGATTTTATACTTCGTTGCCCTTTTGGTTTGCGTTACGTTTCCGCAATTCTTTCTGTCAAGTGTTGATTCCATTTTAATTCAGTTCAATTATACAACAAAAAGTAATCTCAAGGCTATTAGAGAAAACAGACGATATTGTAACTCAAGAAATTACAAGTCAGATGTGGATGTGAATGTTTTTTCCTCCAGAAATGAACCTGGAGAAAGAAGCTCAATCCCAGGATAATTTTTTATGGCATATTGTTGGCTTTGACAAGTCACCAAAACAGTTGGACACCAGCAAACCAGCAATAGAAAAGTGTGGGAGGAGTTCCAGTGCTGCAGCTAATTATTAATTCTGTGCATTCCTGGTTAATGTGTTGTCTGCGTGCCGGTGTGTGTAAATTAAAGGTTAGAATTTTTGTTTATCAATGATTTGAAACAGCTGTTCATGGAGCACTCGGAGGTCAGTTGGGACTTTGTACCCACATGCCTTCAGGCCAGTCATTTCCGAGTGGTGTTAAAGTCATGTTTAATGTACAATGAGGGTGTCCAGGCCCATAATGTTTTAGAAGTAAGACAACATCCTCTGCCACAATGAACTCCAGGCAAAGAACAGAGCTTTTCTTGGTAGGATTTGATTTTTAGCATTCATTTTTATTGTAAAAAAAAATCAGAGGATAAGCAAAAAGTGTCAACACATTTCATCTCAGTGCCCCCTGAGTTGAGCTCCTCACAAAAGTAAGTCATTGTTTTATTCGCTTTTTTGCATAGCTTTGTGATGTTGCCTCTGAAAGATTAAAAAATACATTTGTGGTTTACATTTGTGAGAATCAGCTTAAAAAATAGTTTGTGAATGAGCTTCAGATCTCATTAAACTTTCTAAACAATGCCGTTTCCCTGCCTGTAAACTCTTTGGCTGTGGTAAAGTCTATTTTTACCTCAGCACAGAGTTTAAAGAAACTCTGTGCCAAAACGTTCTTGATTTTGAATTTCTTGGAGATTGTGGTTGAACTATGAGCTAAATAAACGAGCTGTAGTCAAATCACTGAATTTCAACCTCATGCTAGGATCTGAAAACTCGCCCTGCAGAATGCTGTCAATCTAATTGGAAACTCTGCTGTTGATGTTCAGAAGAGAACAAACCGAAGACCGCAAGACAGCACCTGAAGTCAATATTTTTAGAGCAGCTGGAATTAAATTGTTTGAACAGAAATATGTCCAAGAGATTCTAAAAGGTTGAATCATGTTTTCTGGCAGTCCAAACACTGTATGTTAAAATCAGTGATTCTTGAACTTAATAATAAATGACATAATTGTGTAAGATAAGTTGCAAAAAAACCCAACTCCTCAGAACAAAGTCAGCAGTGAAGACAACACTGATGTAGCAGTAGCTCTAAAAGGTGCAGAGTATGAACTGAGTGAACACAGGCCTGCTTTTATTGAGGTACCTAAGAGGCTGTTCACGCTGCCTGTATAATTGCCAGTAAACAGCACAAATACATGAAGGAAATCGTTTTTTGACGTTTCAGACGGGTTGATTTTATAGATCCAAATTCTACGAATGGCACCATAAAACAGGGTTTATACTCCATTTAATCTGTGATTAAAACCAACCAGGTTAATAGAGATTTGAATCTGTAATGAGTTGGTTTGATTAGATTAATGTCTAAAGCAATAATAGCTCTATTATGAGGCTTAGACTGCATATTCTATGATGAATTGCAGGATAATGATGATTACTGTGTTTGAGCCAGGACTGTGTCAGATGGAGTCAAACGGGCCCATTAGTACTTTTCTGCAGGGTAACTGCTCCCTCCGAGGGGGGTATACACATTACTGTTGAAGGAATTAATTCCTTCTGCAATACTTTTCCTTTTGGGTGGTTCTATGTAATCACATGGGCACAAAAATGTGGTGTTTGACAAATATTTCATATTGCAAGTCATAAAACCTCAAAGTCTTTGGACTTTTTCATGGACAGGCACTGAAATTCTGAATAAATATGCCTTTCCTTAGTGAAACAAAAAGCAGACTAGTAATAATAATGACTAGCGCTGCACAACACAGCATATGCTCCTTTGAAGACTTATGTCTGTTCAGCCTTTTCCTAAATGTATATATTATATTATATTATAAATATATAGCTGTTCTGGTTCAATTCACTGTCCAAAGTGGAGCAGCGGAACATCTTGAATTACAAAGCACCACCAGGGTGTGTGTTGTGGGTGTGGAGAAAAAAGGTATCAAACACACAACCTGCACTGGAACAGTGTCAGCTGTATTTGTTCAAGTTGTGGTTGTTAGCCTTGCAATAACGAGATCTGCAGTAACAACAGGAGCCAAATATTAGTAATAAACAACCAGACAAATAAATTATCAGAATATCAGTTTAAATGTTAATTCCTAGATGATGCTTCATCTGAAAAAAAAAACAAAACACATTTTTTGGAACTTTAGCTTAAGAAAAATGACACTAATGATTAATCAGTTGCCCAAATAGTTGCCAACTAATTTTCTCTTCTGAAGATAAAAGAAACCAGATAGAAAATAATGAGCTACAGGGCAGTAAGCAAAAAGTAAGAAGTGAAGATTGTAACCTGCAAAGTGTTGTTGAGAGCCAGTAGAGAGTAGCTGTGTAATGCTGGGCTAGATTAGCATCACATCACAGCATCATGAGCCGTGACACAAGAATGCTTATGAAACACCCACAGAGAAGTTGCTTCTGAATGAAACAGGAGACAGAGAAATTACTGCAACTTCAAGGATCCCCGACCCGTGCATTGAGCCCAAAAGTCCCTCCGGACCCATTTAGTGCTTCTTTTTTTTTTTTTTTTTTTTACTTTGACTGTGTATGTGACTCCTGGTATGTAGGAGCACTGAGATTTAAACAGCATTTGGAATGCCAATGCAAGAGTACCAGTAGTAGGGGTTAGCTGAAATCTTCTATAGTCCAAAGACAGGCTGAGCATGCAATTACAATTCTGTTCTGCTTAAATAAGTGGTGAAGAGTAAAGAGGCTGTCAGTTATACTCCAAGCACAGGCAGCCTTCTATGTTTCTTTAAGAAATATTAGCAGTACGACAGCGTTGACCAAATCAGCAGTTAGTTGCCTTTATTAAGAAACTGAAGGGAGTTATGGTTTTATTCCCTAATTTAACCAGGTTTAAACAGCAACAACTTTTACTTTAGTTAATGGTTTTAAAGAAGTTAAACATTCACAGTTTGGAATTTGAAACTACCATTTGTGCATTAATTGGTCATAACATGTGTCCTGATCTAAGAAACACAATGTCCTTAATAACACACCGCCAACAGTGATAATCTTTCATGTCGTTAATGGACACAACCATTAACATTTACGGTGCCAGTGAACCCCTGAACTGGTTCAGGTAACTGAATCTTTTTTGCAGCAATAACCTCAAACAAGATATTTCTGAAGTAGCAGTACAAAAGGATCATAGTGCTAATTTTAGTGCACTTCAACACTCAAATAATATTTTCAAGTAATGCTTTTTTAGTGGTGCATGATCTTCATAAACACAACAACCTCACACTACGTTCACACTATGAACAAGGACTCGCTGGCACAGCTACAGGGGCCATTCATTATCAGTGAAAACCCAGCGTAGTTGCTCAGTACACCCCAGAACCCCAGCGAGGCAACAGGGAAAAATGAGAAAAGCTCAACTTAACACACATTAAGCAATAGTTAAGCAAGAGCCAGTTGGGATCATCTTTGTTCCAGCAGAAAAGCAGAAAGTCAGACTACCCCGCATGAATGAATTTTAATCTACTCTGTTTTACCGGGACAAAAAAAAGAGAACAACTTCTAAAAACACCACACCCCCAGAACTACAGCATCACCAGAGCCTAGACGTCATTGGCACTTTTCATAAGAGCCCTGTGAAGTTTCAAGGTGATCTCTAGCAAACATAACACACACTGTGACCTGATGAATACCTAACCTTTGGGATCTGTGTTGTGGTTCACATCAGCAGATGCTTCATAAATACTTAACTCAAAATATTTCGATCCACTGGACTCCAGGTTTGCCAACTCTGCTTAGTTTTTGTTAATGTCATTAGCCAAGGGGTTCACACTTTCTGCAACCTGCTCTCAATTTTTGAATGATGTGTTCAATATGGACAAGAACAATACAGTAATTTGTGTATTATTAGTTCGAATATTCTTGTCACATACAATGAGCTGAGGTAATATTTTAAGTGGAAACGTACTAAATGGGAATCGTGATATCTGCCCTTGGACACAGTCCTACATCAGTTCACTCAGTAAACGTTTTGTATTGGAAATACACAGGCCTGTGGTTTCACAAAAAAAGGCCCCGGGCCAGTAATTAGTAATCCAGTAATCACAAAATCAGTCTCTCACTTCAGTTTGTGTCAGCATGCTGTCTACTGTCCTACAAAAGCACAAGAGGCTGCATCCTGTGCTAAAGTATTAGTTATGTAATCAAGACGAAAGGCAGGTTGGTCGACAAAAGGTGAAAGCAGAGGTAGGACATCCAGTACAGTTTTCCCTGCTCTGTTAAAGAGTCACTATCAGGCAGCTCATCTGCAGTGAACCAAACATCAGCAGCTATTAAACAGCCGACGAGCTTCCTACTCCAAAGCTGTTTGTTTGCTTGATCTGCCTTTTAGCAGGGGATACACTCTGAATCGTTTCATACCAACCACAGGAACCCAGTAACACAGATATACACACTACATGCATGCAATCACTCACACGCTGAGCAGATGGCAAGAGATGAATGCAAGCAAACGTGTGCACGCACACACACACACACACACACACACACACAGGAAACAAATGTGGCATTGGAACACGGCTGGATATACCACCAGGACG
>JAUBNQ010000011.1:17299011-17331691 GCA_032353495.1 Ctenopoma kingsleyae
ATTTAGGGAAATCTAACTATTAGATTGGAGTCGCTTACTTCTCTATAACTGAATGATGCACTGCTTAAAACTAATGTGCCATGCAAAAATAGTAAAGAGTGCAATCATGCACTGTTTGCATAACACCTCATATTTACCTCCACAACCACACACCTGTCTGTGTGACACCATGTGATGCTGTAGGGAGGTGTTAATTTGTAGGGTTTGCAGTGGGCAGGCTCATTCCAACAGGTGACTGCTGTGATACTGTACAGCCTCTCGGAGAGTCATTCAACCCAGGTACAGGCATTCCTGCAACTGCTTGAGCGCATTTATTTTACAAAACAAAAAAGGTAGGAACTGATTTGTGAAATCTTTTATTTTTGTTGCACTTTTCCAGATTGTAAATTGCAGATAAGAAATTGCATGGTCAAAATTGTAGATTACCTAAAAGGCAATATGAACTATGATGTTTGTACATATGTTCTGAATGAAGTGCATACGTTTGTGCTTTTATTTCAGTATTTAGACAGTAAACCAAAACTTATTTTATTTTTCCACTCAGAAAAGATGGTCATGATAATAAGTGGACATTCCTAAACAGACTACATCAACTAATGAGTAATAAACGTCCCTGGACACTTGACCATGGAATAAAATAAGACACTACTGGTTGTTCGAAGGCGTCATACTGAGCTGTAAAAAACATCTGAGGCAACAAGTCAGTGAAGGTTGTGTACAGTCGAACAATAGGAAATCTGAGCTACAGTATTAAGTGCAGAAATACAATGCGTGAATGGTTAAAAACAAACAAAAAAAAACCTAGATGTGGTCAAGGTGACAAGTATATCACAAGATCATGTTTCACTATGAACTCTGAACAAATGTAGAGGCATGAGAAAGATTAATATTGCATGTTCAATGATTGGTAAACAATATGTTTCATAAAATTTGATTTAAAAAAGGCAGAACAAGATGTGAATGTGTCAGCTACGTCACTGCTGACACAACCAGAAAGATTCTGTTTCATAAATAAGCCTCTATTGATCTTGAAACAGTGAATCGTGCAAGTCTCGAGAATGTGAAGGTCATGCTGGTCTTCAAGAAAAACAACAGTCACAAAAGGAAAGTCAGAAACTGCCTGTTGATGTGAAAACAGTCACGGATCAACAAATGACTCATTTAAATTCACGAATCATAAGTCAAACGGAATCCCGAAACAGAAAGAGAGTTAAGCGAAGATGCTGGTAGATAGATGCAGGAGTAGACACTAAATCCGTAGTAGAATCTACTACGAAAGGTTAAATCCAGTGTCAGGTTTTAAGTGCCTTCTCTGTAAAAAGCACAGTTAAAATATTTCTGATGAACACTGGTCCACTTAGGACTTTGAATCTTGGATAAACCATTAACCCCCAGGATTCCTGAGATGATAATGTAAAAACATTTAAAATCTCAGCCTTCTCGTCTTTACTTTGCAATTTCTAAACATTTACAGAACTTCACGTACAGATCAACAGACTTGAAAAGTTTCAAGGAAATTTTTTTTATAATAATAATAATACTGCTGTCAAATGGTTCATTTGACAAGTGAGTGGCTTGTTAAGGCGGAAATATTTTTGCAGTGTTGAGGTTTTGAAGGTCATTAAAGGTGGCAGAAAGCCTCAAGGCAGAGCCACGGCTAGCCACCCATGTACATGGTTCTGTTCCAGTGAACCACAGATGGGTGACACAATGTCATTTGCAGTAAGTGAGCATGTAATGGAGTTATAAGTGCCCGGAGCAGCAGAGGAAACAAGCAAATTGCCGAAGTTGTTTCCAGAGGTCATCCCTCGATTCCCATTGTTAGCAGTGGATGACGGACCTCTAGTCTAACAAAAGAGCACTTTTAATGTTATTGTATAAACAACCTGATACAAACCAAAAAAATACAAAGCATCACAGCTTCGTTCGTCCAGAGTGCAGAGGAAGCTTTATACCAAAGGTCAGTGTGTGTGTTTCGTGTGGTTGATCTGTGTGATGTCTTGTTTTGTACACACAGCTCTTTGTTTCAGAGAGCAGAGAAAGCAGCTCAACCTAGTGGGGCAACACAACACAGGCTGTATGAAATGTACAGTTCACAAATCAAACCATATATGTATATGATATAAAAATGCTAATTGCCCAATTAGCAGAAATTTTTAATGCTTGGCGTATTTGCTAACTGTCTATTATTTCCTGGAGTTTACTAGCCGACCACATGAAACAAGATGGGGCTATTTTCTGCATGTGTTAGAAAATATTTCTCATTTATTGCACTCTTTATTGGAGCGATACAATCTCCATGGACTACCGGATCATTCATGTTCCTTATGCCTCATTAATCCAGACTCTGCTGAGCAGGAGGACGAAATTACTTAACACAGTGAGAATACATTATTAGCCAAATTGTGAAAAATGAGCCACCTTATAAATGTAACATACTCAAATAATGAATGAAATAATGATGATATATTAGAATTTTATTTTAGTATATTGTAAGTATAATATATCAGTTAATCCAACAGTCTACTACAGAGGTCACTACTTGTCATAAAGTTTTAGTCTGTTTTGGTGGACATCATATTTTGACCGGCGACTCTTTCCTGACTGTGTTTCTACACTGCTTGTCAGTGAAAGACACATCCTACCAGTCTCTGATTGGCCAGTACTCGTTACCTTTGTGGTTTCAGGTTCGTTGGGTTTTGGTATGAGGATTGGTCCAGGTGAGTATTGGTGAGAGGTTAACACTGAAATCTTTTAATCCCAAATAGACCAAGGTGTTTATCTTCATCCTTCCCATAGGAAGCTTAAAACCACTGTGTCTCATCTGCTCTACGATCTGTTCCCAGTGGTTAAAAGTGGGAATGTGAAACACCACAATGTAACTAAGCACAGAATTACATCTGAGAAAGATTCGTGCTAAATTTGGTAGTTAGGCTACAGAAAATAAGCGATTTTATAGACAACTACGATGAGGAAATGTGGATTTTAACACATTATTTTACTGGCCAACTACAAGTTAACGAGTGCTCCCCCACAAAAAACAATAAGTGCTGGAGTCAAAGAGAGTCTGAGTGCAGGAGCTCATACACTTTATGAGGGAAAACAAAAAGTAAAAAATAAAACAAATACCTGTATCTGCATTAACAGCCAATAAAGAAAGAAGAGTGAGGTATTAACCAGAGATGTTAGATCAGCTGCAGGAAGACATGTATAAGGCTTCATAAGGTTGTAGGTGAGTCACTGATGTGTCTGACAGTGCTCAGCTTTTATATTATTTATTTTATTTATTATTGTATGTAGCCCTCCAGAGTTGCATTGAAATATTGTTGAATGACATTGAATGTTTATCTCAATATTTTATGTATTAGGGCCAAAAGATGTTCATCAGTTGTATAAGTGAAGTAGTATTTTCATTACCAGTTGCTAATTATTTTTTGATAACCCCTCTATACTAAATGTAATTACACTTACAAATGCCCTAACACTGACCCAGTGTCTTTAAATTACTTGTGTTCGACCACAATCCCAATGATATTATGCTTGCAGTCACATACAAATATATTCTTCTCTGATGACATTGTTATGTGTTTAGAGATCACCTATGCTAACATACTCACAGTGACACTATATACTGTCACTAAATAAAAGGTAGACACTGAAGAAGGATATTAATATTCATCCTGTGGGCAACATTAATGTGTGACCTAGTGTATTCCATAAAAAAAAAAAAAAGGAAATGTTGCAGGTTTGATTTCAGAACAAAAACCTATGATTGCTGCAGGATCTCAGCAATTCAGCTCTCTTGGTAACTTTTGTGGTTTTTCCAGTAGGATGCTGCACTTTCCTCCTTTTGTCCATATCAGGGTATTTAGGAAGGGTTTATGGGAAGCTAATAGGACATTATTTCTATGACCTCATGGAGTGAGCTCCAGACTCTGGCAGTGGGGACGTTTGCTGTAGCCAGGACAAAGTGGAGTCTGTGAATGGAGCCCAGTTCACTCAGTCAGATAGCGGTGATTCAAACCCCATTTGTTTTGGGCGTAGAGGATGCTCTCAGTGGTTTGGCTGTGATTGATCCTTCCTCTGCCCGTGATCGCACCATGACACTATTCCAGTTTCCACATTCATTTTCCCCTGCTAACTTAGACCAGTTCAGTCCTGTGGCGCTTCCTTTATTGGTCCTCTGACAGTTCTTTGACCTCCACCCAGAAAACAAAAGGCCTTGGGTCAAAGTTGTGCATGGAGACACACAGTATGTGTACAGATAGTTTATGGTTACTGGACTAAATAACATCTTACATACCCTATAGAGGCACAACAACACACTTTGTGTCACTAAAAAGTAGAATTAAAGGGTAAAACCGTAACTGTACTAATGTATTTGCTGGAATTTTCAGCTATTTTAACCAACTAATGCGGAAGTCATGACAAGAACAAAGAAAAGAACATTTAAGGGTTCATTCCTATTATTCCTACATTCTGTGCCCAACGGGAATGTAGTAGAGATATTTCTAAACTGCTTGCAGTCTGTGCAGCATTGAAGGCGTCCTTGGATTATTGTACAAGGAAAAAAAAAAAATCACTAGCTTTAAGTAACACACGAGCAACAGGGGGGGAAAATAAACAGCAGCTCAAGTGAGGATGGGTTTTGAATCTCCAGGCAACTGCCCCAATTCGATTAGATGTATTGACACAGTACAAAGAGACAGGAAAAAGAGAATCATATGTTGTAAACATTCCCAGATTGCTATCTTAAAAATAGACCTCAAGTGCAATCAAAGCACAGATGAAAAACTAAATGGGAGTCAAAATATGAAAGCAAACATGTGAATGAAATTATGGATGTAACCAGTAATGGAAAAAAACACAACATAGACCCTTTTCCCGTTTGTGTCAACAAAGTCGTGCTCATTATGTTTTTATATTAGAAGCTACAGCAGGCAGATTAAGAGGTTGGAGATTTCCAGTGATCAGCCAATGTTTTGATGCACAGAAGACTCCGTTGTTAATCGTTTCCTCCAACAATAGCAGCTGGAAGAAACTCTGGAAAATGGGCATGACTTGTTTAGGTGAATCTCTGTTTTCTATCAGAGTGATAGGGAAAGCCTTTTGGCAGTGGAATGATCCACTGTTTATTGTACATACATTTTCACATATAAAGAAAAGTATAAATTCTCTGCATGTAATGGCCACATATGCACTCTTCCAGTGGTGGGAAGCAGTGCATTTGTCAGTGGCTCAATCCATAAAATATACTAACTGTTGTGTTAATTGCTTTGTTATGCCTGGATACAGCAGTGCATCTGCAATGTTAAGTGGGTCAGAGTTCAGACAGCCTTCAGTTGCTGTTTGGTCTCATTGGTCGCATCGTCTGTCTGCTCCTGATGTTATGACCTGCATTTCTCTAATGACCTTCTCTCAGGAAAGGTTTCAGGTCAGACAACAAAGCTGTTAGTCCAAACAGACAAATGTCACAAAGTTTGATAATGGGGATAAAGAGGGATTTGTTTACACCTGTGTTGACAGGTACAGATGATTTTTATTGTTGCATGCTCTACTGATTATTACTTTAACAATTTCATCAATAAATCATCAGAATATGGCAACAAAATCCTTTTTGCAACATACTCCAGGAGTCCAGGATGACATCTTCAGATGTCCTATCATATACCAAAATAATAAATTCAAATTCTGACATTTGCGAGTCCTGAACCAGCAAATGTCATGGTTCAAACTGTTGAACAAGATATATTGTAGGGTTTGGTTCCCATTCACTCCATCACTCTCAGCACACCTAAATTTATAAAATAAAAGTTCCTGATATTTACCGTACCATGACATGCTGAAGAATGAATAGATAAACCTTCTTTTCTGTCCTCCCTACAGACTGTGGAAGATGCATAAACAATATACATCTGTGAGCCGCACCGATGGCATCAGTGTAAAGACTGAAAATGGACCTCAGCCAAAGAATTATCGCTATATACGTAAAGAAGGCAACTTTAATGTTGTATTTCGACATGGCCCTGAGGAGTGGTTGCTGTTTATGACAGACATCTTCACCAGCTTGGTGGAAATCAGGTGGAGGGTGATGTTCCTGATCTTTGCCCTGTCTTACATACTCTCCTGGCTCTTCTTTGGCATCTTCTACTGGGTCATTGCACTCATTCACGGTGACATCAAAGATGACACAAACGACCCCTGCATATTTGAGGTGCGCAGCTTCACAGCTGCTTTCCTCTTCTCACTAGAAACTCAAACCACCATTGGCTATGGATTCAGAGGAATGTCCGAGAACTGCATGATTGCCATCATCCTGGTTACAATACAGGATGTTCTCAGCTGCTTCATCGACACCTTTGTCATCGGAATTGTTGTTGCTAAAATGGCCTCAGCCAAAAAAAGGGCGCAGACAGTGGGCTTCAGCAATTGTGCTGTTGTCAATCTTCGAGACGGTTACCTGTGTCTTTCCTGGAGAGTTGGAGATTTTCGTAGGAATCACTTAGTGGAGGGAACAGCTAGTGCTCAGATAGTCCGCTCCACGGTGTACACCACAGGAAAAGTTGACGTAACGTATGAAGACCTGGTCATCCAGCAGCGGGACATTGTTCTGGTCACACCTACAATCATCTTTCACAGAATCGAACCTGGTAGTCCACTGTACAAGATAAGTTTGGTAGATCTAAGGAAAGCAGACTTTGAGCTGGTGGTGTCGTTTACCTATACTGACGACACGACAGGTATGCTACATCAGACCCGAACCTCATACACTCCAGATGAGATTCTCTGGGGTCAGATGTTCCAGGAGATGATCAAAGTCAGCAGGAGGTACTACAGAGTGGATTACACCTTGTTCAATCATATCACTAAAGTGCTGGTGCCTGAGGTCAGCGCTGAGGAGTACGGACACAAGATGCAAATGCGATGCTCTCCTAAGCCTTCACCCAGTTCTTCGCAAGCGCTGCAAAGTCACCAAGAAAAACTCCTGAAACCCCCAATGGTAACAGTGGAACTTGTGAGTGACAGCCACCCAGAACCACATGCTTCAACATCTCGAGCAGACAGTCAACATCAAGACACTCTGACTCTGCCATATGACCTTGCAAACACAGAAATATAAAAGCAGACCCATGTTTCACCATTAAGAAAAGCAATGTGCTGTGTGTCAAAGAAAGAGGACCACTGCTACTAAAGCTCATTTACTGTAAGAACACTGAAAGGTCTGACGTGCAAGTTTGTTCAGAAGAATTTCTTTTCATGGCCATCATCCATGCTGATCTTAGCGTTGCACCAACACCAGCATGTTCACAACCTGACAGGGACAACATTTTGATCCTGTTTGGCAGGTATAATGTCACCCACGTTCTCCAGTTTATTTTAGCAAGTTAGCATAGTTGAATTAGCATGCATATTTATAATTGATACTTTATTGCAGCTGAGGCTGTTGGGAACACCATTGGTTTTGCTGGTATTTGGGTCACAAACCAGAATAAATCAAAATTGCCTCTACTCATGTTAGAGGCAATTAAATTGTTGGCTTTTCTGCATGGTGTGCATCCCAAACATTTGTGTCCGCACTATCTGCAGACTTAAAATACCAACTGCATGTGCCAGAAAACTAAACTTGACACTTGTTTCATATATCAGAAGGTATATAGCGTTTATTACAAAAGACGTGACACTGCTTTGTGAAGCAGTTTAACATGCCATTTAATTTCTTTCACTTCTTCAGATTGTTCAGTCAAATATGCTGTTTCTACCATCCAGAGTTGCCGTCATGTATATATCATGAATAGAAAATGTGTGTTCATTTGCAGTGTGAGTACACAGAGCAAATGATTACTGTGAATTAGCCTTAACTGCTGAAAGTCACGCTAAAGAACTACAACAGGAATTCAGACTGACTAACCAGTAGAAGGCTGCATAGCACAGCAAAGTGACTGGGTGTGAAAATGTCAGTGTAAAATAAACTGATGGAGAAGTGTATTATGTTGAGTGGGCTGACAAACTATATGGACACTCTGAAACAATGTTCAATCCTTAAAAGTAGTTTGAACTGACATGAACTGAGCAGATGTTGCTTTCAAACCCAACAGGACATTATTATTTAGTACACAAAATATATACTCTTGGTGGAGTGTCACTTTATACTGTATATTTAAAAGGGATAACATATTGTGATACCTATTGTGTGAAATGTAATTTTTTTATAATACATTTAGTAGGTTTTTGTAATATTATTAAAATAAGTAGATAAATGCAATCTTAGATGGGGTCAAAACGAATGATAGCGTGCATATTTAAGAGGGTGAAAAGATTTCTTGATACTTTATGTTGACCTTATAGTGACAAGTGTCGTTTCGAAGTCAATGGTGACTTTCGATCTCATGCAAGCATAGATGAAAAGCACTCTGAGTAAATGTGATCATCAATTCCCTGTTATGTGGGTAAATGACATACTAAGGTCAAGTGATATATTCAGTCACAGCTACTGTATGGACGATGTACTTAATTTGTTTGGTCAACTATTTCTACCTTTTCTTTAAAACTAAATAAATTATGTGTGTCTACAGTAATGTGGACAATGAGTGAAACATTTGTGTTCGTGGAATCACATTTGTTTAGTAATTACCATAAAAACCAAGCTATTCAAAACTGGTTTGTCACAGAAAAATAAGTTGACTCCTTTGTGATAAAGCCTGTTGTAAACATTGTATAAGCTTGGATGTTTAATAAGCACAGGACGTGGGAAGGAATCTGTTGTGACTGACTGAATGTGGTTTTTTTTTAATTGTGTGGTTGTAGTATCAAATTAATTCTATAAAATATTAAAACAATATTGCTTCTGAGACTAAACTAATGTCAGTTCAATGAAGTCTGGTTTGCATCTTCACTTCCTCTTGTTATTGTCCACGTGTCAGAGATGGATCATGGTTCTTGTCTGAGAACAAAAGCTCTGAACAAGGTCACTTTGATGTCAAATAACCAGACGCTGCTTTAGAACGTGCTCCTGTGTTGCTTTGATTTGCACCACTGTGTAATCCTATTAAAAAAAACATTTATTCTTTTTAACATCTATCCAAAATAGATCAATCAGGTTGTGACAGAGTCACAGAACCGTGACACTGTTGATTAAAGGTGACGTTCATTCTTTCTCTTTCTGTCATTTACCAACATGGCAGCTCGAATTTCAACTTCAATCTCCTCCTGACGCGGTTACAGACAACAGCCAGACACTCTGCCCACAGACCTCCTAATGCTGTTTTCAGCAGGGGTGGGGACAGTCGCACCAATCACACCATAAGCTATTGTGACCTTGACCCTGCACTCACAGTGTGGCAACACAGAAAATGTCCCATAATCTTGGCTGAGTCTTGTTTTCCCAATATGAAAAATTGTGAGCACGACTTTTGGTAAATTACTTATTCTGTTGATTTCAGAAGTGAAAAGAGGAAGGTAGGTATTTAATACATTTTCAAGGAAATTCCAGGCATTCAGAAACTTACAAACAAGAAACCAACCGTTAGTACCCAATAGTAAAGAAAAGCAAAAGATACAATACTAAAGGAGGCTACTGTTTAAGTCACACAAAAGCCCTCCAGCAGCAGCAGGATATATAATGCCAGAGAGACAGGTATGGCAACAGAGAACAATGGTAAACTGACATGAGAATACAGCCCCGGAGCAGAATCTCACTTCAAATGTTAAAGCACTGTTTTTGTTTTTATTTTGTGGATGCTAAAATACAATTTAAACACAATTTGTATTGTTTTGCATTTCAAATTTGGGCAAACATTTAAAAAATGGGCCAATAAACCTCCTCCAGCAAAGAGTTTAAAACTTGTACAAACTCAAATTTTGCCACTTCCCTACACCTCTTACAGCCACACAGCCCCATCTCCATGTTTCACAGCCGGGATGATGCGGCCACTGTGTTGCCCATTGTTGTCCAGGTCCACGCTAAACATGCTGGACTGAATCCGATCCAAAACTCATTTATTTTAGTTTCATCCGGCCGAAGAATGTGCTGCCAATATTCATCAGGCTTTCTTTCATGTTCTTTGGCAAAGTTTAATCTTGCAGGTTTGTGCCGTTTTGTGAGAAATGTTTTTCTTCTTGGACGCTGTCTGCAGAGTTGGACTTCAGGCAATGTCCTGCATACTGATCAGTCGCTGAAACACTAATTTCCACAGATACTGACTTGATCCAAGTCAGAAGCATTCTCGACCTCTGTTTTTCAATGCGAGATTATGTAAATACTGAATTGCGCATAGTGTCAGGCTACTGCACCTTCGGTTTGGCACTTACAAATTAGCCAATCACTGTGTTAATTCTTAAATATTTTACAATTAGGTCACCAGTTTTGTTGTGCAGTCCCAAGAAGCTTAAGATTGAGCTCATTAAATGATGAATTCTCCACCTGCCCGACTGGCTATTACTCATTTTCAGCATCTCGTTACAGACTTTCCAGGAAGACCAAGAGGTCCGACCACAGAGAGTTGGAACATTTCTGAGTGATATTGGAAAGGCGTGCCACCAAAACAACATGATAACCCAAATAATGTCACCAACTTTCAATACCTCTCTGTGCAAACATTTCTAAGAACACGTTTTAACTTTGTCATTATAGGTTATTGAGTGCAGACTGATGGGCCACAATTCTGTATATTTCACCTCCAATGCCTTCGTGCTGGCACTGACAAGCTTTTGGCCACAGCTGCTTTTAAACAAAGCCTGACTTCACGTTTTGGAAGCTTCTCTGGGACTGAAGCTAAGCTTGTTTTTGAGCAGTCTCTTCCAGCAGACATTCCCAGTACACCCGTGTTTGGGTTTACCAGGTCTGTCTGACCTCTCCTGCTTTCTGATCCAATTCAGTAATTATGTAATAATGAACAGTTCACAGCTCAGCTCCATAACTGCCTTTCCATCCAACCCTGGGTTCAAGTTGTGGTGCTGTAACTACTTAAAAATCTCAGTGTTCAAATGTGGAGTCAGTATGAAGGACCTTATAGTTCCAATCACAATTTTTACCTCTTTAGAAGGAGGTTGTTTTCTGTTTGTTGGTTGTCAAAATCAACTAAACTGAACGGATTATTATGAATTAAAAGAAAAAAAAAACTATGAAGAATTGACTAATTTACTGAATACAGATGTTCATGCTTAAGGGTGGGGAGGGGGGTGTACAACAATACAAACAGAAATAATGAAAGATCCCATCTTTTAAACTTAAATAACAACTGGCCATTTTATTAAAGTCTCTCCAGCTGCCCAAGTCTGAAGTTTATGTAATTTAATGTCATGTTTTATCAGACAGTTCTGCCATGGTTAAGGAGTTAATTACAGCGAAAGAGAACAAAAGTGGTTCTCTCCTGGTTGAAAAGCACCATAAGTATCATAGTTAGGGTCACGTGACGGTGCAGTGGTCACGTTACAAGAAAGAAGCTGCCAGTAGGAGTCTCTGTTTGTCTGCATGTTCTTGTCGTTAGGTTTACCTGTGAGTAACTGTCTGAAGTGTTAACATGAACGTGAATGGTTGTATGTCTGTGCATGTGGCCCTTGTACCAGTACGGCAACCTGTCGTGGGTGTACCCTGCCTCTCACAAAACGCCAGCAGCCCAGCCTTTTTTACTCCACTACTTTAGATAAATATAGTTACTTTGGTGAAAATAAGGTCCCCCAAGAGCCATCAAGCAGTATCTAAAGTAATAATTCTATCTTTACTAGATGTATACATAAATGCATCTAATGCAATAATAAAAACACATTTATGTGATCAGTCTTTCTTCATAATGAACATTTTTTATTTACTACATGGTGGTATTGTCCCATGAAGATGCTGTTGCTGCAATGACATAAGTTGCATGAAAAGTTCAGATTCACTGTCCTCCTCCTCCTCCTCCTCTGTCTTGTGCTGCTGTCTGCTGCTTGCTCACATTACAGAGCTCTGAGTGTTGGAGACAATCACTAGTTAATTCCAGTCTCCAGCTCGCCACCCTGTGGTCCACACGCAGCACTGGGCTACGGCATGCAACGCTCTTTATTGCTGGAAATTGGGCATGGAAAGCAAACACACACAACACGCACAGTTCACTGACACAGGTGGTCTCGGCTAAATATATGTGCTGCTATAAATAACTAGAACTAAAAATAAGACTCGCGGAGGAAATAAAATGAGCAGTTCAAAAGCCTTTGTGAAAAACATGTAGTTGCAGGTTAATGTTTATCATGAATTAGTAAGCAGGGAGAATGATTTAGTCAATAGCTTTAAGACAAAACGGCAACAGCCTGACCTAAAATTATAGAGCAACAGATGCATAGTCTAAACATCTGAAGCAACCTGATAGCTCAGTGGAGAAAGACAGTCATATCATAATACAGGCATGTAGGCCTTTATTGAGTGAGTCATTCTTTCCAACAGAACACATTTTCCATACCCACATTAAAAAATAAGATCTATAAAAACAATGGGCATCGCAAAAAGGAGCATGATGGGCAGTCGTGCAGCACGCTGTCATCAGCAGGTGGTGACAGGCACAGAAGTCAAATAGCTTTGCTAGACTTTAATGTCTCTGCAGTCAAAAGATAAATTATTGCTTTGACCTGCTTTTCTGTTTTTTTTTTCATATTTTGTGTCACCAGTCTTAACGGTTTCCTTTACTGTAAAACAAGCCGGCGAGCTGAACTTTTCTGCAGAGCGAAATCACCTAAATTCAATTTATTCTCATGTAAACAGTTAAAGTCAAAAGTCAGTTAAGTAAATCTAATACTGTCCAGATGTAAGTGTTGACAGGAAGATGCTTAAATTAATGCCTTTCTGACATTAAATTGTGTTTATATTTTAGTGTTTTAAATTCCTTGATTTTCCTCTGCCTGTTTTATTTAACCCCTAATTGAGATTTAAGTCAACGGCCAATTAGTGTCAAATTACTCTCATGCTGTGTTCTGTCCACACATCAGTCGCGTAGGTCAAAACACACAAAATGACACAAACACTGCCCAATTTCGCCTGTTTCACAGTCTGCGCCCCCCACCCTCTCCTGTCTCCATTGGCCCGGAGCGGAGCGGGGGGCGGGTCGTGCCGGTGCGTACTATTTAAAACGCTTTGGGGGAACTCACTGCGAAGCACATTATCGAGACCGGTCCTCCACAGACATGAGAGACGTGTAACGCGTGATTCTCGTTCGGCTGAAATAAATAAGGATCGTGCAGAAACGACGCCGAGGACAACGGAGGTCAAAAACTGTCTGGATTATATTTCACCACGCTGATTCCGACCGGCACACAAATGAGCAACAGGTAGAGGAAACGTGTTTGCACCATTTCGTGTATAGACCTAGTCTCCCTATGCTTTCATTTAAATGAAACGCCTTTAATAAGCGATGTACACATGTCAGAACCGTTATGTTTTGGCGAACAGCCGCTCGCATGAAACCTTAATATTAAGTCTCCATGACGCGCCGACTTCCTGGCTTTTACGCACGACTTCTGTAACCACAGCTGTCAGATGGCCCGCCAAAACTCTCGCTTTATCAGAAAATACTTCGTCTGGCTTCATATTTTAGGACTTTATGATGAGTTCTTATTTCTATTGATCTGAGCTGGAGCTGAAACGTGCATGTGTCTTGCTCTGAGGGGTGTGTGTGGACGATTGCATCAGAAGTCCGTTCCTTAACCCCCCCAGCACCTGTTAACATTTGTCGCTGGCATTTGGAGCATTCTGAGGGCAGAACTCTCCTCACACTCTGATACTGTCTAATAATACAGTTTAAGACATAAGACTATAGGAAGCATAACTAATAACCATTTAGGGAATGATGTTCACTTTCCTTTCAGTGTTTCTAAAAAAAAGACTCAGATCTGCTCATTTTTAACAAACATTAAGCTGCATATGATTCATTATAGATCAAGCATGAAAAGCTGCTGCAATGTTTACATACCAGGCATAATCTGAGGAAATATTACACATTACCCAACAGTGCAGCTTCCTCAGTTTTTAACTTCAACAGTGCTTGTCCACTGGTTTCTACTTTGATGATATGCCGATATTTATTTGAGAAGGTAATGCAACTGTGCCTGGTGGTATTAATGTAAAAGCCTTACTAATTGCATCAGCCAGTTTTACTTTCTGCAGGTGTGAAACTTGAATATGACTCAGTGACTCACAGCTGTGGTCACACGATATGTATCCGCATTGAGTGTTGTATCCGATACTAACACTCCTGGCATGGAAAACTTTCTAGTTTTTACTACCAGCTTCTTTCTCATCTCATAACTCCCTGTGCTTCAGAGAGAAATACATTCTTAGAGGCAAAATAAAAGGTAACACTGAGATTACAGCAGGTCAGTTTAGATTTTGTTGCTAGGATGGTGATGTTGTAGTGCGGGACGAATCCTCACAGGATTTTACTACACCAGAGAAAAGAAATCTCCCAGGGCTCTGTGAGAGTCAACAAGCCGTGCATCTTGTCTGCACAGCCAGAGACAACGCTTGCACAAGCATCTTTAAAATAATAGATCAGGTATAATACATCAGATTACATGACAGCATGTTTTAAAACATGCTTCTGCAGTTGTTCAGTGCTTGTTTAGTTCCAGTGCTTCTAAAATGATAAAGTTCCTAGAAAGCAGATTCTGATTAAAATGTGTATTGAAAATACACCACAAAGCAACAAGACGGAAGAAATTTTTATAAATTATCCTGCTCGAAATCTTGACAAGGGTTTGCTTTAGTTCAAATTATGTAACTTCTACTCTGTGTATTATGGAAGATGACTATGGAAGAAAAATGATCTGCATATCTGAACTTTCCCAGATCACTGTAGCGAACAGTCCAGTAAGAACTGATCAGTTCAGTGCAGGGCAGCCAACAAAAACAAGTCGCCTTTGTAAATGACAACAGGACCTGACTGTAATTACTGTGTAGACTCTGTCAGTGAAAGTTAAACTGTTAGATCAGGGTTAAGTATCACTGTTGTTGTTTGTCATAACTGAATGAAATATTGTTGGCACAGGGAAATGAGCTCTTCTGATCCTGGGTATAAAGTCTTTGAGGGGTTTTCTCAGGCTGCACACACGTCCCACTCAGTGATGAAGTTATCAGTTCTGACAAGTTACAGACTTATTTTCAACAAGTAACGGCACAAATGTTGAACCGTGAAATTATTCTTTTTGATGATGATGTCATTAAAAGCTCTGAACATGATACTATAAAAGTTTATCTGATTTATGTGGAATTGCTTTGTCTAACCGATGTGCTCTGTCTGTTTTCTTGCTGCAGATTAACTTGATGAGGTCCAGTCATCTGATGAAAGAGGAGTGACCACTTCATCCTCTTCAGTTGCACTCCACCATAGAGGCTGAAGAGGTGTCCCCTCAGCCTGCCTCATTTTTGTCACCATTTCCCCTCTGAGTTGGTCCCCCAAAGCGTTTCAAAACTGTTTCTCCAACGCTTTTTCCAGAAACTTTTTCTGTTTTCAAAAGCAGAAGCAGCCCAGCCCTCTCAGACTGAGGTGATGGGAAGCGTGCGAGCCAGCCGCTACAGCATCGTGTCATCAGAGGAGGAAGGCATGAAGCTTGCCACAATGGCAGTGCCCAACGGCTATGGCAACAGCAAGAGCAAGGTGCACACGAGGCACCACCCACAGAGCAGATTTGTAAAGAAAGACGGTCATTGCAACGTGCATTTCATCAACGTGAGCGAGAAAGGTCAGCGGTATTTGGCTGACATCTTCACTACGTGTGTCGACATCCGCTGGAGATGGATGCTCATCATCTTCTGCCTCGCTTTCCTAATGTCGTGGCTGTTCTTTGGCTGTGTCTTCTGGCTGGTGGCCATCTTGCATGGCGACTTCGAAAGTGGTCGCCCAAAGTGCGTGTCCAATGTGAACAGCTTCACCGCTGCCTTCTTGTTCTCCATTGAGACTCAAACTACTATTGGTTACGGTTACAGATACGTCACAGATGAATGCCCTGTCGCAGTCTTCATGGTGGTTTTCCAAAGCATCGTGGGCTGCATCATTGATGCCTTCATCATCGGTGCAGTCATGGCAAAGATGGCAAAGCCCAAGAAAAGGAATGAAACTTTGGTTTTCAGTCATAACGCCACGGTGGCCATGAGGGACAACAAGCTCTGCCTGATGTGGCGTGTGGGCAATTTAAGGAAGAGTCACCTGGTTGAGGCGCATGTGCGAGCACAGCTTCTGAAATCTCGGATGACTGCAGAGGGGGAGTACATCCCCCTCGACCAGATGGACATAGATGTGGGTTTTGACAGTGGAGTGGACCGCATCTTCCTGGTCTCCCCAATCACCATTGTCCACGAAATCAATGAGGACAGCCCCTTTTACGACAAGAGCAAACAGGATCTGGAGAACTCAGAGTTTGAAATTGTGGTCATCCTGGAGGGCATGGTCGAGGCCACAGCAATGACGACACAGTGCCGTAGCTCCTATGTTGCCAGTGAGATCCTCTGGGGCCACCGATTTGAGCCGGTGCTTTTTGAGGAGAAGAACTACTACAAGGTGGACTATTCCCGGTTCCATAAGACATATGAGGTGCCAAGCACCCCTCTGTGCAGCGCCAGAGACCTTGCAGAGAAAAAATACATTCTCTCAAACTCCAACTCATTCTGCTATGAAAACGAGATGGCGCTGGAGAACAAAGAGGACACGGACGAGGGGAACGGGGGCAGCGTTGGGCCCGATGGCACCCAGACAGACAACATCTCAGAGACCGAACATAGCCAAGCCACAGTGCCGCTAGAGCCCCGGCCTCTGAGACGAGAGTCAGAAATATGACTGTTCAGACCTCAAACCTCACTTGAGGTTTTTTAGAATCACCTCTCTGCTCCAAAAGGCACAACAAGCCGAACTTGGCCTTGGTTAGAGGACAAGCCAAACGGTACTGCTGTGGAAAAGTGGCAACGTTTTAGATCTTTGTATGTGAGGTTGAACTTTGACTACATACAGTATGACAAAACACAGCACTATGAACCATGTGCTTATTGTAGGATGAATTCTCTGTAAAGTCCCCATGAATGTGTGCTCAGTGTCTGGTGAGTGCAAGATGACACAGGAAGGAATTTGTTGAGATGACTTGAAAATTTGCAGGCATGTTTCAGTTTCTCTCTTCAGCAAGAACAAGATGCTTTCAGAAAGGTGGATTTGATGTTTTTATAGAATATGTTCAAGTGCTGCTGGAAAATTTAGTTTAAAAGCCCTTAGAGATGATTTCATTTTGACAGTTTGTGCATGTCTGAAACAGAAGGTACAAGAGTATTTGTTCATGAGCTGGCCTCATAGCAGACATAAGTCTAAAATCAACTGAACCAAAAGCTTTCTGTGTGCAGGAGAGTTTGAACTTTAGGAATTTCCTCTGACTTGAACACTGAATTTCTGATCTTCTGCTTCATGCTTTTGTGTAACGATTTTAAAGTTTTATGGGTAAAATGTAAGGTGGTTACTGATCTGATACTCTTCGTTGCTGGTCAGACTGATAGAAACATGTCTGTTCATGTCAAGGCAAAGAGAATGGTAGTATTAACAGCATCAAACTGACAAGAAATTATTAATTTAAACTGAGACTGGGGTAATATGAGAATCTGAATGTTCTTAAAAGTGCTGCTATGATGTTGCTTCTTTTTTTTTTTTTTTTTTATAAAAAATGCCAAAGAGTATTATTTTCATAGTTATGTGGTTCTTAAAAACAACACCTAATTAGATTTGGTACAGAGACATAGAACATTTAAGGAGCTTTAACAAGGTTTGTTTTTTAAGAACCTGTGTACAGTTATTTTTTCTTTTTTTTTTTACATTGATCATCCGTATCTTGAGCCACCTCATCAAGCCTTAATCTGGAAAGTGAGAAATGGGGAAAATTAAGAATTAAAGTGATAGGACAGCAAACACGAACCACAAGCCCTGTAGTGTTTGCTGAACTAAAACAATTATTCAGTCAGCGGCACTTTAATGTTTGAGGGCTTTTTCCAACGCGAACCAAGAAGTAGATTTTTCAAATCACACATGCTTTAAAGGTTTTAAAATATGAGGTTGTATGTGATAAAAGAACTAGAAACTAGATCACTTTCCTAATGTCTGAATCTGACGCAGTGTTATGACTGGAGATTGAATAAAATCTCCAAGTAAAACATTCTCAGAGCCACTTTCCCTTTTTTGCTGCATGCAGACTACAGATCAGCCTACTTCATTATCAACACTACTTGACTTTTCATTCTCTGTTTTGTTTTACTTGAGAATGTAAAAATTAGAGAAAGTGTAGTTCAAAGCCAAATGTACTGTAACCCCGGCATATGAAGGTGTACGGCGTTAATACAAATTAATATCCTGCAGTGACAGAAGCCGCTAGGCTCCATAGATCCTACATGTGTAAATACCTCCCTCCCTGTTGCAGTTATTTTCTATCAGTCTTCCAAATGTACTGCAACCCATGGAATGTACAGATTTTTGTATTAATATTATTATTGTACAATATATTATATTCTTTTTCAATAAAAGGTCAGTGGACAATCAGAATGATGCTGTGTCTCTTGTCTTCATAAGCAGAAAACACATTTTTACAGGTTTTAGGTTAACACAGATAAAGGTTATTTTAATAATATTAAATTTTATGCAAAAAAGTGATAAACATGATTTGAGAACACAAGACTTTGGTTCGCACCATTCTGCCATTAAGTCTACTACTTTTAACCTACAATGATTTTGTACCTGATCAAAATTATCAATGTAGGACATACAAAGGTGTATTTTTATAGAGCAGCTGTATTTCTTCTTTTAACACATATCAAAGCATGCACCAATCCTTAAATGAGTAATACCAGGAAAGCATCGCTCTAAAAGGACTGTTGAAAGAAAGATTAGAGCTTAAACACATTAACAGATAAATTAAGAAAAGAAATGAAAGATATTAATGAAGGGAAGAAAAACACAAAAAGTCCTGCACTGTAAATCTTCTGCATCCATTTTGAATACTTCAGTACTACTAAAGAGCCAGCAGCAGTGAGCTGTGACACTAACCAGCCGCCTCTTCCTGCGTCCTTCACTGGCGCAGGAGGGATTAAGACCTTCTCTTTTCTCAAAGCTCCTGACATAACTTCTGCTCATCCATCTCTCATCCTGTCTTCCATCCTGTCTCGTCTGCATCTCTGGTCTTTATAATTTCTCTGGTTTTAATCCACTCTCGGTGTTGAAATACGGCCACATCCACAGGTGGGATTTGAATCATTTGAATGTCACAATCAAGACAAATTATAACTGCATTATCGCAGGCTGAACACTGCTGAAGAGGCTTAAATAAAATAAACAACTGTGGTGTAGTGACAAACCCACAATCTCTAAAGGCAGGACTCCAACTTTTTCCACTGGTAGCACTGGTAATGAAAGTTTTAGAAACAACAGCCCCGCTCAAATCTACGAGCAGTTAAAATTCATTCAAACGTTTTCCATCCTGCTTTACTAAACTTCTTTTGGTAATAACTAGATCATTTAGAGGAATAACAATGTTCTGCTTTATTTTGGGAAAGTTCTGCTTTTATACTCAGACTGTCTGAATAAAAGCTTTTGGTTAAATCATCAGTTGTTCTTATTATAGCCTGCTTCTTCCAGTCATTGCTGGGTTTCTGTTTGCTTGGTAAATGCACAACTACAAAACGATACTGTACATTCAAACCTCCTGACTGACATACGGCGATAGAGGCATAGTAAACTGTCTATTTGACAGAAATTTAAGAAAATGCAACTGGAAGATATTACAGGATGTGGCAAATTAGGCTGAATCACTGCCTTGTTTAACTCTTCATGTTTTTCTAATTCACAGAGCTGTCATGGACAGATTATTACTGTCAACTCATAATTTGGATTTTAGTGGACATTCACCATTTTGGTTCACTCAGAACCACACAAAAAAAGCAAACAGAGCTAGTAACAGAGGTAGCCAACAACCATAGCGGAGCATTTAACGGCTAAAGAGCAGATTGTTTTCCTCAGGTGGTGTGGAGACCAAAAACTGAGCTAAAATAGAGACAACACAGAGCTGTGGGTTTGTAGTGTGAGCTTGCTTTTGAATTCTTCTGTCCTAATGTAAAGAATAACTCATCTTAAAAAAGGGGGAAAAATAATTGTTGGCAGATCTTAAAACAAAAGGTATAATTAATTGGGGAGTTTCACATAAGAAAAAGCTCCCACACTAGTCCAAAGGAGGAAAAGAAAAACAAAAAATTCTTGTAGGACTGTGTGATTTTGTGGCACTTATACTTAATACTGACTGAAAAGGTTCCATTTGTTGATCACTAAATGTATTCACTATAAACAATAAGCAGGATTTTAGTCTCTTTTACGATCAGTTCTTAGAAAGCAGGCAAACAATGAACTTTTTTTCCCTCATGCTGGTAATATTTTGCCTTCTCTTCCAAAGCTCTGCCTCCTCTCTCCAACTGCACAGACGTCAACCCAACTCAATGGAAAATTCCTCGGTTTACCGTTAAGGAAGACTGACACTAATGTCAACTAGTGGAGTCAGAATTCCAGTCAGAGTCCGAGCTTTGAACGTGATGCTTCTGTGTGTGTGTGCGCGCGTTTCATTCATCTGACATAAAGCAGTTACAGTATCGGATCCATCTCAATCATTTTGAGAAAGGAAGAGAGAAAATGAGTCAGTTGTTTCAGTTGCTTATTATAATCAGGATCTGTGCTTCACATTTCCTCTGAGAGACATCATTTCAAAATCATGTTTCATACTTTGAACCGCAGCAGACAATACCGCACGGTATTAAATAGAAAATAAGTGAGTCAAGCATCTGGAAAATACAAACACAATAAGGTGACATGAGAAAAAAAAAAAATCAAAGTATTTATTTTCTCGTAAACAAAAGTGCAGAAGGTGGCACCAGCTTGTTCCAGAAGGGCGACACTGGTGGGAAAGTAAGGAGTTACTTTCCGGTCACACCATTTAATATTGCATTTATTTATTGAATTATTAATTTGAAGTTGTGACCAGGAAAGGCACATTGAGGTTACTTCCTGTCCGAAAGGAAGAATAGTGGCACATTGTTAAGCGCTGTGCAGTGCCACAGGGTTTCAGCTCTTACTGCTGTAGGTTCAGTGTTTCTATTGTGCAGCTCTGCTCACTCCCTGTTTAAACAATAACGCTGTGTATCAGCGGAGTAAACTTCCAAAGGTAAATGTTAGGCCAACTTCCATTATTTCTGTGTAAACGCCTCAGATATCAAATATCCAAACAGTTTACTTTTTATCACTATTTATTTGTGTTTTATCCATCGCTCTGCACAGCTGATTGAGCCTTGTTTGGACTCTCAGAGCTACAACAACAACAATGCAGGAGTATAAAGCTTGGACCTGCAACACAAACACAATCTGTGCTCCTGAACTATAACCGGAACCCCTGGCTTTCATCGAAGCTTCTGGGAACCTGACGTTCAAACAGACTCAGCTCTCGCTCCAGACCTGTGATCTTCAGCGTGTTTTGTCTGTAGCTGAAGCCAAGTCTTCCTGCTTCACACGGACCCCTGCTTAGCCAGACACAACCATCGTCGCAGAAGGTTGATCGCTTGAAGCTGCTTAGATGCTTCGGCATCAAACAAATTAAGATGCGAGTCAAGAGTTATTACCAGGAGGAAATTCTGAATTTCATAACACACATTCAGTGCCTGCTTCCCAACATCAGTTTGAAATATCCCCTCGCCTCTTGGTGCAATACCTCCCACAACAATAGGAGTGAGAGGTGACGGACTATAATAATGGGAACACTGATACAATCAGGTGTAAACTGGGAACAAAGAAAGTCAAAGAGTGCAAAAAGAAAAGTGCTGGTATGTTAAAGCTGTTTGAGTTCACAGTACAAACCCAAATTATCCTTTTATGACTGTTATGTCCACAACTAACTTATATATGATTTTTTCACTTTAGTGTGAACAAAGAGAGAGAAAGAGACACATGAAACAAAGAGTAACAAGAGTAATCTGAACCGGTGATGTCATGGTTAAGTGGCATGTGCACAAACGATTAGGCTGCCAGTGTGCTCCATATCCAGTTTTTTCAAGTTAGATCTGAGCCAGTGCTTCTAGATCTGATTCATATCCGATCTGCGACAGTGCAGCTTCTGCTGAACGGTGTGGGTTTTTTTTGCGGAACATCCCGCCTCTCTGTGTGTGTGCGCGCGCGCACGTTTATATCTGTAGTCATCGGTCATCGTTGTCAGACAGAAGTTTCAGATTTGTTAGATTTTTGTGAAGAAACTTCAGTTCAAGCCAGACTGCAAGGAACATATCGTAACTGAGCAATACTGACTGCCACACACATGTACATGTACACGCATGTTTCAGGTAAATCTGCAAACATCAACACAGTAAGACTAGATTGTGTTTGTCCTGCAGCCTGGAATTTGACTTTGAAGCTCTGCCAACTGCAGTTGACAGACACGTCTTCGATCAGACAGCGTGGAACGGTTTTGTCCTGAACCACTGCTTCTCTTTGCTGAAATGCCAGGTCCTGACTGGGTCCTGACTACCTGGCATACTCCAGTGGTCTACTTGGATTGGTGGCATTATTTGGCGCAATCCAGAGCAGCGTGGTTGACAGATCAACTCTTTGTGACATCTTTGGTTTGTGCTGTTAACAAATAAGCTTACTGAGAGTATACAGAGTCACTGTACTGCAAAGATTTGACTTTGTGGGTATTGTTTGACCGCTAACAAACACTCCAGTGACTACTGGTTTCTTCCCCTATACAAGCAAATGTAAGCTTCACACAAACAAAAAGACACACACCGTAAGCACGTGTGGTAAGATGCAACATTCTACTTTTTTCACAGTTTAAACAGACAGTAAACAATATGCTACTGTTACGTCACGTACTGAATAATTCATCAGCTGTACTAAAACTTTCTTCCTCATGTGCTTTGGTCTGAGAATTAGATTGTGCTGGTGACCAGATGAATCATATTCCCAGAAGAGGTGTCTCCATTTCCTGCATCTGCTCACTGGCAGCTACCTCGCACACAACCTCGACTATTTCACACTTCATATTTCACACAGCCAAAAAAAACAAAACAAAACAAAACAAAAGAGAAAAAACAGGTACAGTACAACAATCTGAGGAAATCGATTAGCTCCTGTTCATCTGCAGGATTTGCAGGACCTTATGTGTATGGAAGAACTAAGCTATGATTAGGAATACAGTATGTACTGAAAAATGATTTAACGTTTTAAGGCTGTAGCTTAAACTACAAACAGGATTACAAACTCAAGTGGATGAAAAACCATTTCATCTCAGCACTGAAGACTGAAGAGACAGATAAAGCTTACTTCAGTTCACTTTGGACAATGCAGTGTTATAGCAGCTGAATTAAAACCGCAAATTATGAGCAACAGCAACCAAAAACAGTCTGTGTTCTGCCTTTAGTGCACGTTTATCCAATTTACCTGACTTAATCTGTTTTTTCTGGGTGCTTGAGCTAACTAACTGAATTTGACTGGAAACCATTTTGTTTTCAAAGAAGTGTTTTGCTGAGATACTTCTAAACTAAAACACAGCAACTGGACTAATCAACAAAATACTGTCAACTACTTTTATTACTGGAAAATTATGTAAAAAAAAAAAAAAGGGGGGGGTATAAAAAATATCATCATCCTTTAGTTTCATTTGGGTGAAGAATGCAGCTTAACGGACCCTGTGGACCCACAAAGGTTTCTGAGTCAAAGCATCCCAGTTTGTTCAACGAATTCCAGTTCTGATCCTCCTATTATCCCCTTATCAAACGCCCACGAGAATGTCAGGTTGGCAAAAAAGCCAAAGAATGTGAGGGATGTGAGAGGCACCGTGATGTAGCTGCATAACGGCAAAGTCATTCGGTCTTTTGTACCAGATCACGGCAGGGTCATGGTGCTTCAGAGAGGGCAACAGTAGGGGTTAACACGAGACAGATCTCAGCTGCCTCACCCCACTAATAACCCAACACACACAAACCGTAACAGCCAATTAGAAAGCGTTCCCTTCACCATCATCATAACAAGACCGATTTGTTGTTGTTTTTTTAATTCAATCTAGCCTCACGTGTTCTTTTTATAGAACATGACACCACAAGCAGCAGCGGCCGTCCAACAAATCAAATCAGCAAACAGACTTTCGCCTCACAGGTCTGCTCAATGAAGAGAGCAGACCACATCAATTCATGTGCAGGTACTGACATAAATGCATTAAATATAACATGACATCAGGATCACATGTAGGGGCATACCGGATGCATTTCAAAAACGCTCTATAACACATGCTCATTTTTTTAGGCAGTCTTCTATTTTGAATATTGCAACAGGAGTAATGCAACAAGAGGAAGCAGTCGCACTGAGCTGACAGACGAAGAGAAACGAGCAACAGGCTGCACCCAAACAACTAGGCACACTTCTGAAGCATGCAATCCGTTTTCCATTATTATTAAATTACTTGTTCATTAAATAACTGGAGTTGCAATAGCAACAAGCATGGATATGTAAGTTCTATACATCGATTTACAGACATAATAGCTCTCAGGTCAGTGTTTTGTTCCAAACACAATAAAATCAAAAGATAAATATTCATTCACATACATTCCATTCATACACACACTGAATCAGTGGATAATGTGCTAGAAGGACTTGCATGTATGAGAGTGTCCAATGTCTTTGTTCCTCCTAAATTTGGACATAGTCTGTATCCCATGTGGCAACTGCTGGGCACCTAAATCATATTATGTAATGTTTGATGGGTGGTGTGTGGCATTGGCACAGACACAGTATACCCTCATAGCTGCACTGCCTGTGGTACCCACTGGAACGTGGAACGTAGTGGTTGATCATATTTTGACTGATGGCATCCAACACAAAGGCAGCACTGAGCGCACAACACGCCGCTTCCTCTGTCACGGCTTAAATCCTGATATTCTGTTGCCAGTACATCAACCTGCTGCAGGCTGTCTGCTGCCCATTAAGACAAAGCGGTACTTACACAATGTACTTAAAATAATTGCAAAGATCTTTGATTGGAGTAACACTGGTAGAAATCGGTCCACAACCAGCAAACATAAGAAAAGTGGTTAGAAAATCACGCAGGCTACAACTGAATTTGTTGTGTTGATCAATTGTCAATCAATTTTGACTTGTCATCAACAGGATTTAAACGTTACAGCTTTTTTTCCAATTCATTTCATCTTGCCAAGTTGTGCAAAGTTGTCCTCAAATTCCTCTTGTATTGAAACAGAGGATCTTTGAGGCCAAGGTAAAGACCTGCATGAACTTCTGTGTGCATTTACAACCTCTGGCGTTTTCTTCAGTGCACACATTAGGCCGACAACTTGAAGAAAGTGCCCCGTGTTGGCTCAAGACGTCAGTAACAGTTACTTAACGTGCTAGGTCACAAAGCAAGTTAAATGTTAGTTCCGGCAGCTGGAGATTTTAAGGACAAAGTAAGATTTTGTGGAGTCTGGCTCCGGTGTGCCTCTGAATGTTACCGTTAGCCCTGCAGTAGCAGATGTTTCAGTGAATGGGATGACCATCAGGTGTGAGGCCTACATTATTTAAACAAGAGAAATCAGGGTCTTCACTATAAAAGCCTGATCTTGACAGGTTTGCAGAAGTGTGTCCTGGCATGAACATGGCAGATTTCTGAAGACCTTAGTAGAGTAATATAAAATATTTTCTAAGAAGTTTGCACTCCTTACCAGTCAACTATCAGCCAAATGATGTACAAATAGGGTACATTCAGCACCATTATTGCCCTCTCAAGTGGTCAACCAACAAAGATCACACCAAGAGCAGGTGCGTAAGAGTCTGGGAGGTCACAAGGAACAACAGTATCAAGGAAACTAAAGATCTCTCTTGCAGTGGCTAATATTATTCAGAGTCCATGATAAGTAGAACACTGAGCAACAGTGCTGTTCACAGCAGAGTTGTAAGGCAGAAACTACACCCCAAAAAGATCATTGCCGCTCGTCTACATAATGAGTTACATAAGAATAATGCACAAGCCAAACACAAACTTCAATGAGAAGCATCAGAACTACTTGCCATCACTGATGGCCCAATGACTTGTGAGTTGTACAAGACCATTCCACAGAAAAATGTGAAGGTATCCATCTGTGAACTGAAGCTCAACAGAAAGTTGATCATGCAGAAAGACAACAACCCTAAACACACAAGTCATTCTACCAAAGAATGGTTGAAGCAGAAGAAATGTAATGTTTTTGAATGGCCAAGTTTGACTTGGCCATTACAGACCTGACCTTAACCCAACTTAATCCCTGAGTTGAAGCTATTCTATAGGAGGATAGGGATAAAATCCCTACAAGACAATGTGCAGGGTTGATAAAGAGTTACTGGAAACGTTTAGTTGAAGTTCACACCAGTTACTGAAAACACTAAAATCTGATTGAAGTTTTATTTATGCAGAAAAAGAAGAAAATCTAAAGGGTTCACAAAATTTCATGTATGACTGTGTCAGCATTTCCCCCCACCTTTTATAGTTTAAATGACTCGTCACAAAAAAAAGAAACTCCACTGGGTCAATTTATTATGGCAAATAATCACTAGCTGCTGCCCTGGTAGTGCATGTGATTATGTGGAAAGGACACGTTCCAGCAAGATTAATTAAAAACAAGCCTTACTGTAACAGCACATCATGCATGAAACGTTCAGTGTACATTTACAGCAAGCACACAAAGTCAACAATTAGCATTGAAAATGGTCACTGCAGAGCTCCATGTACATTGTCATTCATTTTCATTTTGTCAGGACGGCTCATGGCTTTGTTAGCATGGTGATTTTATCGCACAGGATGCAAGATACACAAAGACATTGTCAATGATTAAATGGACACCACAGAAGCTCTGGATAAGGCTGCATTGCTGTGTGTGCCAGAGATCTACAGACAAACAGAGAGAGGGATTACCTATTCAGAGTGAGGGAGGAGTGAATGGGAGGGAGGGGGGATATTCACTGGTCAGTGTGGTTAATCAGGGGACTGGGGCAGAGAAGAGAGAAAACAACAGCTGTGGACAGGATGGGACTGTTTTAGAGGCCGAGCCCTACGCTGGCAAAAGTCTGGCAAGCACTTTACTTCTCTCACCTTTACTGAGAGCAGCCGCATCCTGGATACATTACTCCAACTTCTGCCCGACCTCCAAACATGACATTAAGGACAAACGATCACATCAAAGTGTTGAAATCATGCTTTAAATGGTCAGTTTACTGAGATTACAGAAAAATAAATGCAGCCACGCAGCTCTGATTTTATGTGCAGAGGTTTTGTGACATTAGTCTCTGACAAATTCTGCATTAGGTCCAAAACATGAGCGAGGATCGAATTCAATTGTGGTGCTCAAAGGATTGGAAAATTAAATTTGCAAAACTAATCATTAACATGTCTTTCCAAAAACAGTGTTGTGTTTACTCTGGATAATCTACAAGCCTTACAGTCAACATTTGGAACTCCCAAGAAGCACCATCTATGAAAGCTGTTCACAATTAAAATGAAACCAGAATTTATTCGAAATTTCAGGCAGAAATCAAGGAAATGTGGCAGTTGCTGGACAATCAGTCAGTCAATCTGCACTGAGCTTTAATTTTGTTCTTTACTGGACACATAACTTGCCAAGTCTCAGCAGTGCAGAACAGAAGCTCTGAGGGAACAGAAAACAGATTGTTGGAGAAGCTCTCCTATTGTCTATGCCACATCCAATTTTATATTAAACCTGTCCTGCTCAAACATTACATAAAAAATATACATGTATAACCTGTTTCCCTAAGACATATCGAACACCCTTGTCTTGCAAGCTAATGTGTGCACAGTGGCACAATATGCAGACTAGCTGCAGCATGTTAAGCATTAGCTAAAGAGAAGGCACCTCTGCTCTCCGTGTCTGCAGTTCTTAACCTATAGTTAAGAAATTACCTATTTAAGTGCACATAAACACGTGTTACCAGACTTTCAACACTAACAGTGATATTACTTTGATAGTTCAGCAAGGGAATTTCAATCTCTGTCATTGTACTGGGGTGAAGTGGCAGAAGTTTCAGAGGTGAATGAATTCATCAAAATCATGGCACATTAAACTGAAATGATTAAATAGGCCTACGTCTGGAGCCAAGAAAGAAAATGGGTTTTTGTAACTTTCAGCCACAACTCTCCATTAAAGAGCCACAACTTGAAAATTCACATTGTTTAAAAAGACAAAGCTAACTATGTCACATATTTTGATAAGTTCTCACAAAAGCATCTGGGGAGCTTTTAGCTTCACACCCTGTAACTGTGTCTGCTCAGCACAGCATCACTTTGTTCTTTATCTCTGGCATACACCAGAGATGTGACATCCCCCAACTGTGCCTAGTTGTTGCTATGGTAAAAGCAGCCTAAAGTGGGAGGACGCTAACAACCAACCACGTCAGCTCCATGGCCACACTCCCCTGAGACTCCCAGATGAAGGAGGAACAGGTAGCAAGCAAGTACATTAGTTAAAAGGGAACAGAATGAAGGAATTAATCTGCCAAAAACATGTAGCATGTTCATAATATTCCCGCAATTGGTTGATTCAGGACTGCATGTTGTGTCTGAAGGCTACAGATCAACTAGATGCTTGGTGAACACTGTGCATCTTGGACTTGGTTCTTACAAGTAGTAAATATGCAGAGTGATCCTTATTCACAGTGTGAAGAGTTAGACGGTCTTGGAGAGAAGATGATGAATCAAAAGTCTTGTGAACAAAAGGGTTGTTCAAACGTGATAAGGTTTCCTCCGGAGCTGTGCCAGTACTGACACAGTGCCAAATCAGATTATGTCACCACAATTATGCTTGAAAACTATTGGATTTCCACCTAGAAACCTTGCAGATCAAAACATGTCTTCATTACGTCTATCACAGGGCTTATATGTTATAACTTTCTGGCATTTATGTCGTTCAGAAACAATTCTTTGTGTGGATTTCTCTCCGAATCCCTGAAAAAACCTAGATGAATCCCTGTGTCCTCGTGTGACATCTTCTCACATCAAAAAGCTGCTCATTCATAGTACATTAGGCAGCATGGAGGGCACAGCACCTTCAGCAGTCTTATTAATAGCCAAATAGTGCTTGGGCAGAGAGGAGCACTGGTTCTGAGCTGGAGGGTCAGACACTCTCTTCAATCAGAGGCTTAATTTAGTCCAGACACCATGGCAACCAACAAACAACCAATTGTTGGTTCATTCACTGGGTGACCATTAAAGACAAATCTCTTTAGAAGCCATAATTCCTATTCACTATAATGTGCAACCTAGTTACAGCAGGAAACGGGGCACAATGAATAACTAGCCTGGAAATATACACAGTAGGGTTTGGTGAAGTCCAACACAGCAGGATGGATTTATTTCACCACCTAAAGCACTGATATCCAGTTGTGCTTTCAAACCCCAACACCAGCAATATCTGATGTGTAAATTAGTACAACTTTAAATACTTTCATCATTTTGTAAATTATTGATATTGACTGATATGGAAAAAAAGTATTGTGACAGAACATTTACTGTCATACTGTGCAGCTTTAATGTTTGTAATTTGGTTTATGGTAAATTAAAGATTGTGGGTGATTTGGGCAGTTGTGTCCAACTATTTCTACGACATTGTCAAACTGTTGTACTAACTGTAATTACTGTACTACCAACCCGGGACATGAACATAATCACTGAGTAGGCTTATTACAATCCATCAATCATCAATCATACAGTTGTTCTGAAGAAAAATGGCACCTATGCTAAGCATGAGGGTCAGGATATTAGTGTGTCAGTAAACAGGTTACAAGTCACCTTTATGGTGGAACACAAGTACTTCTTGTAAACTGAACTGCCAAATTTGACCGTTAGTGTCCCACCACCTGGTGTTTATTAAAGTAGCCTTCAAACTAAACAGTTTGAGGCAGTTTAAACCAGAAACTTCATTCACATCCCGTCTCAATTTCCTGGTGGATGACACAACCAATTTCAGGTGCCCTGCTGTCCCCCCAGATCACATGTGGCTGAGAACATGAAGATGATGATGAGGAAAAACCTCGCGTACACCTCCGCTAAGGAGCTCACAATAACAGGCAGGGGGGAGTGGTGATTAATGATGACAAGCCCTGGCTTTTTATGGATGCTAATGGCATTGTATGTGTGTATGTGTGTGTTCACCACTGTCACCTGTCCTGATGCCCCTGCTGTTGCTGCTGCCTGGGTTCTTAGTCACAGGATCGTTGTTCTGCTGCTCTCACCTCTCCATAGCAACCAGGGGTGTGTGGAGTCAGGTAAGCACGTTAGACATTTTTAAGTGCGTTGTTAAGATAATTTACTGATGGTTAGATTTTAACCACATTATCCCTGCTTTGGTATACTTTTCTGCAGAGAGACTGACGCACTCTGATACATGATTTACCTAAAAAATGTGTTGCTGGATTTGAATCCAGTCCATCTTGTTGTTTTGGATGTAAAATGCTCCACATCAGTGAAGGTGGGTTAAATGTCATCTCCCATGATACCTGTGTGTCGTGGGAGATGACAGGTCCCTAAAGTCACACATAGGTCTTCTCCAGAATAAGAAACTAGGGAATCCTTTGTAGGCCTTGGGGCCCTTGCAGTGGGAGGTCCATCCATGTCACAGAGGTATGAGCTAAAGTAAACAACCTGGTCTAAAGTACACGTAAGCGGAGGCTCACATTTACTGTATTTATGGATGATATGACTTTATGACATTTGATTACCACTATCTGTGATTTACAAGAATTCCATAAAAACACTAAAAGTCTGCTGGTACTCTAGGGTCTTAGAGAGTCTGCTAATCAGACTGAACTACCCTTTCACTTCACTCATTTATTCAAAAAATGTGTTCATATTAGCTACTTCGTTGTTGGACTGCACTGTTACTTGCACTGAAAGTGACTTTCTATCCCACAGCGATCACTTTCACTTATTGAAGCTGTTTATGCATAACTTATTTTTACAGTACAGCTGCTTATGCCAAGTAGTAAGAATGAAAGTTCACTCCTAAAAAGAACATTTTTAGGTTTTATACCTATAAATATTACGCAAGTGTCGATGAACAGATCGTCACTCCAACCAACTCAGCAGGTAGCACAGCTACCATCTGTCAAAAGTAAGAAGTATTCATTGCGAGTAAGGTTACAGTCAGTCAAATTACACACTCTGCATGAGGATTTATTAACCGTCTGTCATAGCTTTCATAGAATTCCAGTGAACATCAATCAAATTAAAAATTATCTAATTTAATCTCAAGACTATCAATTCAGATGATGCAATTAGAAGAGGAAGGATGACACAGAACTTTTTTCCACATCTAATCAGGATGGCGGGTATTAGAAGAGGCCTGAGATGCATCCTGAGATAAGGGAGAGGGGAAAGGAGAAGCTTCTCCTGCTGTATCATGAGAGCTTCCCTCCTTCGCACACAGAGTCACTTCAGGGACAGTCACTGCTTTGTGCCACCCAAGATTACACAATCTGTAAAATGGAGTTTCCCCATTATGTTGTTGAGACATCTCGACAAAAAGTATAGAAAAATACTAAGGGTATTTATTCTATCTTGCCATATTTAAAGCTGCTAGTACGACTAAACTCTAACTTGAAGATTTTTAGGATACCTTACCAATATCACTGAGATAGCTAGATACATTAGAGTATTTTGTTAATCCCAAAGTGAAACTGCAGAGAAAGTAAATGAGTCTGGTCAGACATGAATCACAGTGATATGGTTCTTCTTTGTTAAAACTAAAAGCTGTTGAACTAATAAAGAAATGTGGCAGGCTGACACTCTTGAGGACACTCGTCATTGTTCCTTCACCGTCGGGCAGCTATTTGGGCATGCTTATGGAAACGATCCACCAGGTTTTTACCAGCCAGTCCACCTTTTGTGCAGTGTGACATGGATCTGATGTACTTTTCCACTTGTTCCTGTGATCAGTCGGTAACCTGGAACACACACACACACACTTCACCCGCACACGTGCTCTGCTTAAGTTGATGCTAATTAGCTTGTGTCCCTTTAATTCTGACAGTTCAGCATTATACAGTAGCTCATCATGTGCTCTGTGGACTGAAACGCCCAATAAGGAGTTATCTCAAACTGGCTTTTTGTAAGAGTCTATGATGTAAGAGTGGAAAGAAAATGCCTTTTAAATGTTGCAAAGAAGAAGCACCATGCATATATATATATGCATACTCAGTGTGTGTGCACGTGTGTGTGCGTGGGTGATTTTGTCATAGCAATGATTAATACAAAATCCTACACAATTTAGTTGTATATCATGCTTTACCTTTATTTTACTAACTAATTTGATAGCTATGGTGAATGATCAGTGGGCCAATCTGACTTTCTGCACTCATTGCTACATTCAACCTATGAAATAGAAAACACGCCTCTCTTTTAAAAATCAAGCAACAATCAAACGTGCACATGTTATTTACAGTAACTGCCGTTTAACAAGTAAATGTATGAAGACAGGCTAGAAGGTGTGGAGTTTGTTTCAAGCTAGCTTAAACATCAGTATCGTCAGCTCTGTCGTGGGTCCCACAAACTTCCTGAAGCGTGTCTACATGTGGTCAGCAGCACTGATGTCAGAATCAGGGTCAACCATTAAGGGTCAACCATTAAGGGTCAACCA
>JAUBNQ010000011.1:17352431-17362688 GCA_032353495.1 Ctenopoma kingsleyae
TATTACCCCCATTGCTGCGTTTATACCTAAATATTACCCCACTATTAACTTATTTCTGAACTATTACCCACCTATTACAAGTTGTAAAGTGAAGTGATACCAAACTTTACCAAACTTGGAATGCTGTAATTAAACAAATACAAAGAGAAAGTGAAATTTGAAATTTACAGTTTCGCAATTTCACTTTTCAGAACCTCATAAGTCCAAACAGGCTTCCAAGAACACCTTGCTTAAACTCAAATAATGTTCACATAGACTGCAACCTCTCCTAGACTAAATAACCTTTTTTTTTTTTTTTTACAGTAATACACTCCTAATGTGACAGTGTTGGAGATATGGCTCCTCAGTACAGTGCAAAACATCACAGCAACATGCATTGTCAGTGTGTCCCAGAGAGGAACCAAAGGACAAAAACAGCATTTAAGCATCATTCACAAAGACAGAAAAGGTGTTTAAATGTAATTTACACCAGAGAAACACACTGTTAGGCACTTAAAACACCTACATATACTACACAAACCTAAATCACTGCCATGAGGCCATGCACGTGTTGATAAATAAGTTATTTTCAACAGCTGGGATGTCAGAGTGTCTTGACTAGTTCTCTCCTGGATGCTTGTTGAGCAGCAGGAGGTCTGCACATACTGCCCCCCTCCTCAAAGACTCCCCATCTGCTGAGACATCTTTGGTCACATTTACTAAATTAGTGAAAATGACGCTGATTATCTGATGAACAAACAGGCCTCTGGTGCACTGCCCATCATGAGACTCTCAGGCACTCGGCCAGGCTTCTCCAGAGGACAGAAAACAGCATGCAGACGTGACGGATTGAGACGGACCTGTGACGGGCTACACTGCATCCAAATAACATTTAACTGAGAAAAAGCGTGACTTGAATTTTGCTAATTTCATCATGCAGTAAAATGCGGGAAAGTAATTAGAGGTGTGTATTTGCGTCTTTAGCACAGAATGTCTTCATGTCCCCTGTCTGGTGACTGGCAGTGAGTTTTGTCTACCACCTACCCTGATCATATGAATATACTGTAGATAGATAGATCATAGAGAGAGGGAAGCTTATTGAGGGAGAGGGTTTTGTGTTAGTAAGGAGGAACTTTGTGGACAGTAAACTGAAGACTGTGGGACCTGAGTCCAGTGGGGAGCAGATTATGGTGTGAAGGGTGAAAGGAAGGTTGTTTGCCTGCTAAAAAACAGGAAACTCCAGGGTCACCATGTTGACTGACAGCGCAGACTGTCCTGGACTGAGTCCCCACAGTGTTCGTTTTGAATGATGACAAAACACCAGGACATATAAAAACCAATGAATGTACTGAACATTAGCATTTAGCAGGGTGTTAAAAGCCCAATCTGTGACTGTTGTTATTTGCATAATAATTGTGTAGTTTAAAGGTTTAGTCACTGAACCTGGATTTTTTACTGTTGGAGTCTAAAAGGTTCTGGTTTCTATAATGTTTTTTTCTTATAGTCTTATGAAATTAAAAAAACGTACGAGGACTTTGATCAAATCTTTCAAATATTTCTGAAGAGGAGCATGAGCGTGCACTTCTGTGTGCGTCATTGTATCACCACCTGAGGGCGACAGCTGAAAATGTAAAAATGCCATACCTAATGATGATTATATGATGATGACAAATCTGATGACAGTGACGTTATAAGCTGTTTTTTTGCCACTGTAAATATTACTGCATCAATTAATCGATCATTGATCAAACAGCATCACAGTTCCCTTCAGGTCTATGTGTTTTAGTATCTTTCAGCTCATTGGTCTCACCTCTCTCATCAATTACCACTTTTTTAGAAAAAAAAAAAAGAAATCTGATGTACCTACTGTAAACTACCTGCCTAAAGCGTAGCTAAGGAGCCAGAAAGTTGGCTGATGCCATAAGAGAGCTGAGAGCCGAGTTAATCTGTGTTGGAAGGAGGCGACGAAGGAAGCGGTTTGGCTGTAGCTCCCTCTGACCAACGAGCTGCACTACATAGGGCGCACGCTAGTGTGACGCAAAGTTTCCCATCGCTGGGGTTTTACGCCATCTTGTGCAGAAAGCATGACCTGTTTCCCAATGTGTGTACCATCTTTCACGGTTTGTTTTGCTGCACCATCAGACCAGAAAATCAATTAATGCAACTTTAAATGAAGCTATTGTGTAGTGTCTGTCCCTATACTAACCATGTAGCTCTGACTATAACATTTTCAAGTATTTGTTCAACTGTTGGGACTGCAAGGCACCATGGTTACGCTAGTATACTGCACCTTGCGACAGCTTGTGCCTCTCATGTAGTATTACACACATTCGAGCCACAGTGCTAAAGCTCCAGGTATCCAGGTTTAGTGACAGTTTCCAACTCAGTGGATTTGGTTTTACCACACTCACCCAAAATTTGAAGGTGTTTCTTGTTTCCTCATCATCTCATTCGGGAAATGCCGTCAGAATTTGGGTGAGTGTTGTAAACAAAACAGTTGCCATGTTTTAGCATTGCAACATATGAGAGGTACAAGATGGGGCAATACTGTGCCATGCAGTGTACAATGTACTGAATATACATTGACTACAATGATGAGCCTAATCAATTCATCCATATATTTGACACATTCATATTCATGTCAAACTTCTACATAGTGGTAGAATCCCATGGGTTTAACAGTTGATGGTCAAAAGTAACAAACATCGTCTTCTTTTATATCAGAGATTGGGCCTCTAAACAATAATCAAACAACAAAGACTGAGTAGAAATGCGCTCAACTGAAGAATTAAGAAAGATATGAAGGGAGAGCCAAAAGTATTTAGAAATGAGATGGCTTGAATTCTCCAGCTGTGAAAATATAGCCTGCCCTCCTGCCACGTACACTATTTTAAGTTTCCCATTTTGACATTAGAGTAGTAATAGTACAAATTAAGGTGTCAGCTTTACACGGGCAGCGCGGGGTTTTCTGCCATCAGAAACCATCATGAGAAAAAGTCAAGAACCAAGGCAATGACAGAGATGAGAGCGGACGATCTCGAGCTTGATCTACAACTAGAAAAAACATGTCGTGAGAGCAAACAGAGGCAGAGATCCCTGCATCATCCTTAGAACAACACATTTTCCTTAGTCGTTTTGTATAGAGAGGCACATAGAAGGCTTGCAAGTTACCGTTTAAAAGCATTTACGTGTTTGAGCCAAGAAGAACACGACAAAAACATAACACAGGCCACACAAACACACAAGAAAAGTCTCTAATGGATCGGTCAAGTTGTCAGAGGGAAAACAGCAGTTATAATAAATAAGAAAAACTGCAGTAAATATGTTTGGGGAAAAACCTGGATCTAAATAATAACAATAATTAATATAATATTAATAATAATAATAGTATCCAGTTTTCCATGTGAAAAAGGAGAGGGTTGTGATTGGCTCAGTACAGACAACAAGGAGAATATGGGCAATCTTCTCCCACAACTGACCACAACGTCAAAACACACATCACTTGTAATGTCACGCAGGGCTGCATGAGCGACTGGATCTGAACTGCAAGACAAAGTAAGTAACTGTCTGTGAGCGAGAGGTTAAAGGCATCAGTATCCTGCCCAACCACACACCTTATCGACTATAAAACCGGAGGGAGGGCTGTGTCTGACGTTTCCTGTAACTTGTGCCCGCCCTCTGAATGTTATGTTCTCAACAACTGTTAAAAAGTTTAGATCATTTGGTGACACGTTGTATAAACCTGTTTGTGTCCGGTTTATCCCCGTCTTGAGTCCCTGGTCACACCAACACTCTAAAAACTAAAGCAACAGTCTGATGCAAATATGACTACTGCCTGTCACATGATCGAGGTTTCTGTTTCATTCTTTCTGTTCACACTGGCCACGAATTGATCAGTTCCTAAAGACATTTCAGTGGAAGTGATGGGGGTTTCTGCCGTCTGAGTTAATCAAATAAAAGTGGATATGTTCCAAAGTTAAGGTCTGGTTGTCTTGGTTGGACAGTAAGATAAATATGAAATCTGGTCATTTGGAAGATATCCACTCACTGAGACTAATTTGAAAGATTGAAGCCTTATATTCAGATTAATTTAAGACATTTTGCACAGAGGTATGTGAATTTTGTCCCCCATCACTTGGGTAAGATATATCTTTTGGGGGGGGGATCTCAAAATCCAAGATCAACAAGTTGCATTGATGATGCTGAAAAGAATTTTAGTGCAGGATTTTACTTTCAGAAATGTTGGTGTGACCAAGCTCAAAAGTACTGGAAACACAGTACTTTAAAACATAAGTGGACACAGATGCACATGTAATTCTGTTTATACCACACTGGGTATCTGCTGCTGTGTGTGCGCTGTGCATATAGTCATACATTTTAACATGCACATCGTTTTTACCCAGGCAGCACTGAGATATTGTAGCTTTACCCAGAATCGTGCAGCCCTGTGAACGCACAGTCACACAGTCACACACACACACACACATCATGCAACAGGTTACACACATACTTAAACACACTCACAGGCAGCCAGAGCCCAAAATGTGTAGTAGACCTCCACTGTAATCAAAGGAAAGCTGTCAAAATGCAGTACCTATTTGTGACCACTGGGAGGGCCTTAAAGTGAGGTCTGCAGGTCTTCAACAACAGGACTCTACAACTGTTCCTCACTGGCCATCTGAGCCCGTAGATATATTCTGTACATGCAGTCAATTAATAAACTGATGCAACATTTGCTTGGAGTATACAAACATTTAGATTATACATAGATAGCACTATATCATTCATATTTTTATATAATCTGCACCTCTTTTCACTTTTGTTATTCAGCAAAAAGGGGAAAACATACGTCAACTCGCTGACTAATAACAATGTTTGAGTAGTAGGCGGTGCACAGAGGTGGGACAAAGAGGGAGTTTTTGCATACAGACATATTAAATTATTCCAGATTATGTGTGAGTCACCTGTCTCCCCACCCACCCCCATGTAGGTAATGTACAGAGGACATAGAGACCAAGTTGGGGCAGGGACAGACTCCTCGCTCTGCTTTGTCAGGATCTCCTTTGTCGGGTTCTGGAGAGAAAGGAGGGGGTCCTGCACGTAACGGGGGCTGCGACCGGTGCTCTTTGTGTGTTTGATGTATGTTGTATTGTTGCCACCCCCCCACTCCTCTACAAGTGCGGCACCTCAGTCTCCCAAGATGACTTTCACAAAGCTAGCCACGTCGGTTTCTTTGGCCTCGTGGGAGGTGAAGAAGGGATGTAGCTGAGGAGGAAAATCAAATTAATTTTGTTTGGATGTAATCAGATTTGATTAGAATATCAGTTCTTTGAATTATGAGAGATGATATGAGCACTGAAGCATCTTGGCTGTCTGTGGCTGGACTGGAAATCATAGTCTTAGTGCTCCCTCCAGTGTCAGATTAAGATTATTACAAAGTGCATGAATCTAAGCTGCTGAAACAGACAATAATTAGTTATGATAATAGTATTAAAAGTGAAAAAGCAAAACACCCACCATGAGTTCTGTGTAAGTCGGCCGCTCTTTGGAAACTTTCTTTAAGCTACAGAAGCAAAAAAAGAAACAATATTAATTCACAAATACAAATGTAAGTAAGTCGTCCATGATTCACAGCATGTGTGAAACTGAACATCAGGGTTCCAGTCTCAAATGTTCGGCTTTCGTTTCCACAATAAATGTCACAGACTGAGGACTTTGATCTGAGATTCTTCTGTTTTGTTTTCCAGGAATAAAATCAGAGGAAACTATCAAGAATGAGTGGAGTCACAGCAACTGAGAAAAGACACGGCCAAACTTTGTGAGTCACAGACGTTTTAATGAGAACGCTGGACGTAACAATGACAACGTGTGTTTTTGCCAGTAACTCTGTGCCGTTACCTGTTTGGATAGTTCTCAACAGACCTGACAAATCCCTTTACCGAGAACGAAACCATGATATTGTTTTTGTTACATGTTCAAACTGGAGCTTATTACCTCACGACATTTCTATGTGCCATCAAATAGCATCATCTGGGGTTTTAAATGTATTCTCATCACAGCAGTCAAATTATCACATACAGTAACTTCACAAAATACCCCAGACGGTGTTTCCCCCCCCGATCACAAATCTGACTGCGATCGGTCCCTGTTTCTCAGCTACATGCAAATCAGCGTGGGCTCTACGCCAGTCCAGAGGGCGGTGGCGGTGCAACTTAAGCCAACACGGGAAGAATCTCTTTTCAGTTTACTCACAACAGTGTAATTTCAGCAGTGGAACGACTCTCCGTATGCAGTTAGACCTTTGCAAAATCACATCTCTATCTGTCTCGCACTGTTCACGCTCGGCTTTTATGATTTCACACAGCTCGCTGATGCTTCCAAGATGAAATAGTATTCATCTCAGTTCTCGACTGTTAGTCACAGAAGGATGAATGCTATAAATAGATCTACAGGATTATCTGTCCAAGGAGTCGCACATTTGATTGTTGGATACTTGTCACCGTGTAAATAATGGAAATATTTTGGGAGCATGTACAGATTTATTCACTGATGTGATTGGACACATGGACTCAACTGTTTCATCACATGTTGAAATGTTGTGTTTGTGTGTAGGTCACCTGATACGTAAGTTTTCCCTGTGATGTTCTCGCACAACACAACAGATTCAGATATTTTCTATGCAGAGCTCGAGCGCTCTGGCACGAACTTGTACATAATGTCAGAACAGACTTTTGGCCTGACAACAGCAGCCACAACAAAGAACGTCACAATCAGCTCAGTCTGATAAAGGGAAATGAAGTGAAGCCCACTCAGCTGGGATCAATACACATTTTTGTCTGATTTATTGCGGCTTTGTTGAAGGGCACAGCGACTCTGCTGGCTTCTTGTCTTCAGCCATGAGTGGGCGATTGTTGTGTGAAGACAATGAAAAAATGTGGAACTGAATGTTTTCACAGAGGTTGTTCCGCCTGGTCGGGACAAATGGGACAAAAGTAGACGTACCACTGAGAGGTGAAGTCCACAAACTCAGGCGAGAACTGATCAGCAGGAAGCTGGGGCGAAGGTTCTTCCACCACCTGCTTCAGCTGCTGGAAGGGCGTGCCCCACGAGTCGTAGGGGAAGCGCAGGATGGCGAGCTCAATCTGTGCCGCACAGAGGGGGAAAGACAGGTCTGATTAAATGATAAGAGATACTACACAACCCACTGAGGTCCATGTGAAAACATACAGTAGCATTAATAAATAAAAGCCCGACAAAAGGATTAGAAATCAGAACAATACGTCTTCACACATACTGCAGTCAACTTCAGTTACGTTTGGCAGTTTGCATGTTAAGAGGTGAATAAAATTTACTATCATGTTAAGACTCTTTGTTTCTTCATTAAGCAAAGTCTCCTTTTCTTCAGATAAATGTCACATGTTAAGTCTCCACACAACAAAAGACAGATTAACCAAAGGAAACCATTCCTGCAGGGTCTGATCTGATTTTCTTCACAAATCCAGTCAAAAAGAACAAAGACCAATAAACATCTTAAAAACTAATATCACTGCTGCATATTTTACCAATTTAGAACAACGTAGAAGTTCATATTCTGATAAATGGTCAGTCTTTATTCCCAAAAGCCGCATATTGTAGCTTTAAGCCAAAGATAAAATCCTCCACTTCACTCCAACACAACACTATCAGTCAAACCTGTTTTGACTTAAAATTGCTCTTAAATGTCAGAGAGCTGCAGAGGTTTCTTAAGTTTGTTAAGAGCAGGTCCTGGAAGACTGCAACACAGACACGCAGCACACTGACCTTTCTGATCATAAGAATAACAAACCACTGACTGAACCGTAGAGATATTTAAAAAAAGAAAAGAATGTACAATATGGCAGGTGGAGCATCAATCTGTGCATCTGATCTATTATTCCTTCACTCAGTATTACAGATTCTTCAAAACTAGTTTAAAATGAACCATCGTTGATCTTACTGCACGACGAAGACGTTTTATAGTCAAACCCCAAACAGGAGCCATAGATACAAACAATTTCCTTAAATTAATAATCAAATGACGTTGATTTGATTTAGATTTTAGATGCGAACATGCAGATAATTAAGAAGTCAAATAAGATTTCATGTTTTAGACTGAAGAGTTACCAGCAAACATAATAAAACACACAATATATTCACAGAAAAACGAACAAACCGTCTGTAGTTTGCAAAAACTTCACTTAAAAATTGGTTTAAAAAAAAGAAAATGTTAATTTATCATTTAAACACTAAATTCAACGGGCCTGTGTACAGACCGACAACAAGATGGTGAACATTTCATCTGAAGCTGTTTTCTGGAACTTAATCTCTCTGACATGCTCCTCTTTAACTCCAACCGTAACCATCTCTATCTTACAGGTCGACTTCTGCTTCCAGCAAATATCGACCACGTTCACTTAAAAAAAGGAATTAAAGCTGCATTCTTAGGGGGTTGGGGTCAGGATTTTACTGTCATAGCAGGTTTCTGATTATCTTGCACCACACATCACTCCTAGTCTGACCACAATCACAGGTCATATCTGTGATACACTAAAGAAAGTGTAAGGAAACACTGTGGAGCACGAAGTTCTTGCTCTGTGACATGTTAACTGTATGTGTTTGGGTTCTTATCTTGATCTGTGACACAGATGTTTCTAATAGTTTTTATTTAAGTAAGATGCAACTGTGATTCTGCAAAAATCCACTAGTCCACTAGTAAACTGACTCATGGTGAAATATCTGTCTGCTCACGTTTACGATGCTACTGCAAAGTCCTGGTGATGATAACTGCTTTGTTTTACACCCTTCAGACCAACTGATTCAAGGGTCATCAGCTGTTTCACTTCTCGTCCAGGTGGCTCACGAGTGCGTTTCCTCAGAAGTAACGAGTGCTCCGCCAATCAGCCAAAGTGTTTCATTCAACACATTGATTGCTTCTGCCGTCTTGTCCATGTTTTATGAATCAGCTCAGTCCCCTTCACCTCTGCCATGTAGAAGCCCTCTCTCTCCTCTTCACACCAAACATTCAGCTCTCGTTACAATTCAAATCAGACTTGTGCTTGGGAAACTGCCATAGACTGCTGACCCCCTGACACCAAAATGCTAATTACTAAATGTTCTGAGTTGCAAATGTGCAAATGAGAAATCTATGAATATTTATAAATGTCTAGACACTACTTTGTCTACTCATCAGAAATAATTGTAAAACATAAAAAGCTGATTTACCATGGTGATTCCTAAACTCCAGATGTCAGATTTGACGTTGTATCCTTTCTGGTTGGTCTCTGGGTTGATCCTCTCCGGCTGCGGCACAGAAAGTCAGATGATGTGATGGTTTGTCAAGGACGACTGCTCTGGCATCCTTAACATAACCAGGCTCATTAAATGTGTAGATTATTTAAAGCTGTGACTCCACAACAACAAGCAGAGATGTTTCTCTCTTCAATCATCTTTTCACTTGCTCTCTGCTCTGTTTTTCCTGCTTACCGCCATGTAGGGTTTGCAGCCAGCGTCCATGGTTTTAGCCACGGAGTCGACCAGGTAGCCGCTGATGCCAAAGTCGCACATCTTCACCTGGCCCTGAGTGTTGATCAGCACGTTGGAGGGCTTCACATCTACAACACAAAAGACAAAGACAAGTGTTTTGTGCAGCCACTGCGCAGATGCTGGTTTGTCTCCAAAGGCTGCAGACGCCTTTGTGTCTTCACACAAGACGGGGCTGGCGCTGCGGTCAGTGGTACAGACCGACTGTGTCACTTTATTTTAATCAGTTTCTAAATGACTACAAGCAGCTTTGATGCAACAAGAGCCACACAGTGGTCACAGCCTTGCCACAGAGGTTTGACACAGGAAGTGTTCACTCTTTAATGACCATGACATTGTGACTATAAAGTTCTAACAGCTCCACTACAAATCATGAATGGGTAAAATGTCTGCACACCATTTTCAAATTGATGTTGTGCCATTTTTCATGGAGTAAGTCATTTTTTTCTATCATTTCATAAAGACATTTGTTTCTATATAATACACTTTTAAAACTTTGAGTTTTAAAAAAATATCAAAAATAACTGTCTTCACAATACGCAGCATTTTAAATAGCTGCAAAATGTCAAACTATATTCTCCAGCTAGTTGCTAAAGCTGCATGTCTACTGTTTGATGCTGGAGCTTTGTTGCTCCAAACAGAAAGACAGTGCTGAGGAAGAAGCCAAACTGTACTTGTGTGTCATACAAGCAAAACAAAGAGCTGAAAGACTCTAAAACA